>PISX010012696.1:0-11635 GCA_004024625.1 Mellivora capensis
GAGGTAGAAACATCTGGAAATATGCAGATGTGAGAAATGCAGTGCTACTGCCAAGCCAGTGAGCCAAGCCCGAAACGGGGAGGTGTCTGTGTCATGACCCTCAGGAACTTTGATTTGTGCACCGCCCTTCCGCCCTCCTTCCCAGTTTACCAGCCAGATTCCACCTTGTACTTTCATCCTGGGCCGCCCAGGAAATGCTCCACTATCCTGACCTTCCTTTGCTGCACAGTTTACACCTTGCTTGCCATCACACTTGATCATGCACACTAACCGCTGGAGGAGGCTCCAGGGGTTTCTCGTACAACCTGCTTCTCCCGGCAAACCCCCTGATACCTAAAGGTCTGAATTTAAAGGATTGAGTTTGGGAGGAGAACCTCAGGTCTGCCACAGAATGAAGGGCAGGAGGCAGGGGGAGGCGGATGGAGGGTCTGCTGAGATGTACGGGGAGCAGCAGCATTAGTGAGGAGGGGGCGATTCACAAAATCCCACCATCTTCAGAGCCCATCAGTGGGCAGGCTCTATGCTCTGCATTCTGCGTTCATTGTCTTATTTATTTCTTTATTTGACAGAGAGAGAGATCACAAGTAGGCAGAGGCCGGCATCGGGAAGCAGGCTCCCTGCTGAGCAGAGAGCCCGATGCGGGGCTCGATCCCAGGACCCTGAGATCATGACCCAAGCCCAAGGCAGAGGCTTTAACCCACTGAGCCACCCAGGTGCCCCCACTGTCTTATTTAGTATACAAAATGAGCCTTGCAGGTCAGTTTTACTGATCCTTAAACTGATTGTGGACAGTATGTAAATTAATGAGGATGGCTGTGTTCCAATAAAACTTTATTTACAAAACCAGTGGAGACCTAGACATCTCGGCCCCTGTAGGTCTACCCACAGGGGCTCTGGCTTATTCAGCAGCTGCTCCACAAAGCTGGGTGCTTAAGCCCAAAATGCAGGAAGGTTAACACCTAGTGGGGCGGGCAAACAAGCCAATGAGGGATGGGAAGAAAGAAGCTGCGGGCAGAGAAACTGGTCTTACTTCCTCCCTCCCCGGGGAAGTTTCTGAGCAGAGGCTACATACAGCCCTTAGCAACCAGCTGTGTTTCTTAGGAATTTATGGTCTACTCAGAAATGCACCACCTTTAATTTGCTCTTCCTCCTTTCCTGCCCTTTTGTCCAGGGATCCCAGGATGTTCTCCCGTAAAACACAACCTGCCTCAAGCTCTGCTTTCTAAGGAACCCAGGCTAAGAATCTGTTCTCCTGATGGAAGGATCTCGGCTGCTGCGCCCAGAGCCCTGCTTGAGGTCCGTCTGGTGACCAGCAACATCTTGGCCTTTCAATTCATTTCAGTTCAACAGAACTTTACTGAGTGCCACGTGCAAACTGGAGAGCTCAGGAGACAGGCTGTTACGGGGCCTTAATCAAGGGTGTTACCAGGCCTTAATCAAGAGACTACATAAAGGACAAAGGCACTGTCGGTGCCTCATGAACTAATGGAAGACGTAAGTGGTGTAGGGTGGAAAGAGATAGGGATTGAGTATGATTTAAAATGGAACTGTACTCAAAAAAAAAAAAAAAAATTAATGGGGCGCCTGGGTGGGTCAGTGGGTTGAAGCCTCTGCCTTCAGCTCAGGTCATGATCCCAGAGTCCTGGGATCAAGCCAAGCCCCGCCAAGCCCCGCATTGCATCCAAGCCCCGCATTGCATCGGGCTTCCTGCTCAGCGGGGAGCCTGCTTCCCCCTCTCTCCCTCTGCCTGCCTCCCTGCCTACCTGTGATCTCTCTCGCTGTCAAATGAATAAATAAAATCTTAAAAAAAAATTTAAATGATCTCAGAGCTGAGAATAAAATGCATCAAGTACAGTGTGCATCCCGTTGCAGATCTCCTTGAAAACCTGACTCTGCTTGTCGGGATGGCTGGGCGAGGCCGCACGTTTCTTTCTCGAAACTGTTTCTATCAAGTGTCCAGAGATGTGGGTGCTGCTGCTCAGTGGCTCTTACTTGAGCAGCAAGGTCCTAGAGCTCCTATCTCAACCTAAAAACAGGAACCATTCAGAAGAGCATTCTGAATGCAAATGGCCAGTCAGGGACGGAAGCCTAGGGTGTGCACTGAGGAGCTGCAGCCGTCCTTCTGGTTCCCAAAGCGCCAGCGGATGAGAAATGTTTGGGATTCACCTGGAACAGAAGGCAGGATGCTGGGGGGAGAGGAAAGCAAACAGGAGAGGAAGACAATGCCTAAGGACTGTGAGAGACAAACAAAAGTGATTTTGTGTTGAGGAAGGGAGAATGGCCTGACAAGGTTCTCAGGTAGAAGCTTAGAAAGACTTTCCACCCTGGTCTGGAGGCCAGGGTTCTGACAACTCCTGCGGAGGCTCTAGCTCAAAGCTGGTTTTGCTTAGGTGAGCAGTTCAGTGTCTTCAGACCAGCCTATCTTATCGCAGACGACCCCACCTCTTCCTGAAAGCCTACTAACCAGCTGTAAGCCTCAAGTAGAAGGCAAAAGGGATTTGCTTCACGGGTACTGGATTATTCTTTTCCTTCCTTAAGATTTTACTTATTTGACACAGAGAGCAAGAGCGAGGAGAGCACAAGCAGGGAGAGCAGGAGAGGGAGAAGCAGACTCCCCACTGAGCAGGGAGCGCACTGTGGGGCTCGATCCCAGGGCTCTGGGATCCTGACCCAAGCCAAAGGCAGACACTCAACCAACGGAGCCCCCCAGGCGTCCCTGACTTTTCAATTCACAGCTAGATGTGCTGGAGCACAGCCATTCCGCAAAGAAAATACAACTGTTAACAATGTGGTGCCATAAAGGTACCAAAAGCAATTGTAGAGACTTGTTGCAATTATAGAGAAAGTTGTAACTTACACTGATGACGGAACAGGAGGAAAACGGAAACAAGAATGTATATGAGTCTGATGGTGAGATGAGTAGTGAACGCTATGATTTTAAAATAAATATTTAGGGGCAGCTGGGTGGCTCAGCTGGCTGACAGCCTTTGGTTCAGGTCAGGATCTCAGGGTCCTGGGATAGAGCCCCGTGTTAGGCTCCCTGCTCAACGGGGAGTCTGCTTCTCCTTTTCCCTCTGCCACTCCCCCTGCTTGTGTTTTCTCTTTCAAATAAATAAATAAAAATCTTAAAAGTTTTAGTAACTGAAAGAATGGAGCCACAGGTAAATGGACAGGCATGAACTAGTAAAGACAGTTCAGTGGTGAATTAAGTCAAGGGCGGTGTTTTCCATCCAAATCAGCATTGTATATGCTTTTTTGGGATGTGCATGCAAGCAGAAGTAATTCTACAATTCTTCATGTAAGAAACAATTACCCCTGCATTTACATGTCTGAAGACATTTCTGTATCATTCTTTATAATGAGGAATACCAGCTTTTCAGTTCCATTCACCGTATTCTAGATGCTGACATTGGGAGCTTTCAGCTCAAAAAGAGAAAATTCTTTTTAATGACTATTTCTAATGCCCAAAAAAAGAATGTAATAAATTTGAGGCCCAGTGCTCAGCTGTGTATTTGAATTTAATTGACACTCAAGGACAATTAAACGCAAATTCTTTTACATAAATTTGTCTTTGGAGTGGCTTTCAAAGTACACACACACATATATTAAAGGCACACACAAGATTCTCTCTTAATCTCTTAATAATTGCAAAAGCATTACACACCCTGGATTGGCAGCCAAATTGGACTTCAAAAAAGTTGTATCTGTGCTTTTAAAATCACGAATGATGGAAATGACTTATCCAATCAAAGTCAGTAAATCCATTCCAATTTGAAAATATGTCTTGACTGTACACATGTTCTTGAATGTCTTATCTCCCACTAACGTAAAAAAAAAAAATGACGACAATGGGGCGCCCTGGTAGCTCTGTCGGTTATGTGTCTGCCTTTGGCTCAGGTCATGATCCCAAAGTCCTGGGATCATCCCAAAGTCGGCTCCCTGCTCAGCGGGAAGCCTGCTTCTCCCTCAGCTCCTCCCCCTGCTTGTGCTCTCTCACTTTCTCTCAAATCCATAAATAAAATCATCTTAAAAAAAACCCCAAAAGTGGAAAAAAGGCCAGTCTAAGCCTAGCTGGTTAGAAACCAGGAGGGACAGTTTCTGAAGTTCAATGTGAAGTCTTAGTGACTAAGTATGCAAGATGCAAAGAAAGATTTGACATCGCACACGTGCACAAAGCCGGCAGCAGGTCTCTGTGGGAGCGGCTGGAGCCCCTCACGCAGACCCCAAGGTGCGGATGCACAGGGAAGTTTGCAGGGAAAGGCAGGAAGGGGCAGAACCATGTGATCCTGCAAGGGAGACCAAGCACGGATTTGTGGTCAAGTAAAGTCCCGTGAAGGGTGACTTGGGTTCCATCCCACAGGACTTGTAGAAATGGTTAAGCCATTGTAGTAATCCACACTACCTAACAAATGACCCAAATTTAGTAGCTCAAAGCAACAGACATTTATTCCAACATCCCCGACTACAGATGCTTGCTTTGTCTTTTCAAACTCTGTTTATTGTCTTTTAGCATGCCTTGCAGCTCTTTGTTTAGAGCTGGATATGGGGGCGCCTGGATGGCTCAAGGGGCTGACTCCTGATTTTGGCTCAGGTCATGATATTCGGATTGTGAGACTGAGCAGCACCCTGGGCCCCAGGCTCGGTGTGGAGCCCGCTTAAGACTCTCTCCCCACAAAGGGGCGCCTGGGTGGCTCAGTGGGTTAAAGCCTCTGCTTTAGGCTCAGGTCATGATCCCAGGGTCCTGGGATCGAGCCCCACATCGGGCTCTCTGCTCCGCGGAGAGCCTGCTTCCTCCTCTCTCTCCCTGCCCGCCTCTCTTGCCTACTTGTAATCTCTGTCAAATAAATAAATAAAATCTTAAAAAAAAAAAAAAAAAAAGACTCTCTCCCCACCACCTGCCCCTCACTCCCTTAAAAAAAAAAAAAAAAAGGCTAGACATGTCATAATGTGCTAGGTAAAAAGAATCGCGATAAACAGGCCGTTAGTGATGTCGTCAGGAGGCGACAGGGAGGAGATGCAGTTCTGTGATTAGGTCTCAGTCTTGTAGTTAGCCTGTACCCCTTGGCTGTGAACTTTGTAAACGACTCTTAGTTGTGTCCCCCACCAGGGCCTCAGGAGACTGGGGTTGGGGAGTTCCGTCCCCCAGGGTGGTTAGGTTCCGGTGACCCCCATCAGTCAGGGTCAAGTTTCTCCTGAGGGTAGGTCTTGCTCAGAACAACAAAATGCTCTGGCAGACTTAAAAATGGCCACTTCTCCCCTCTCTCTGCAGGACGCACAAGCAATCTTTTCTCCAGTCTTCACTGTGAGAACCTGGTAGAGCCCCAGGAGGCGAAACTCACAAAAGTGTGGGGACCGTCTACACTGAGCCTCCAGCAACCGGTCAGTTACAGTCCACACTTTCCTACCTCGGCAGCGATTCCTGTAGAAGTTTCTGCAAATGGGTGTCAGCTCCAGGAAGTTGTGGCTGTCCGCATCTGCATGTCCTTTCAGTTGGCTGGGGTGGGGGGGTGAGTGGGTAACCACAGTTCGTTCTGTGAGCTCACTTCTCTGACAAATCTACGAAGAGATGATTTTTTGGCTCGTTCAGCTTTTGGTTGGTAGGCTGAAGGGGTGAGCGTAAGCTCCTTACGTGTCAGACGGGAAATCAACAACACACACTTACTTTCCGCACTTTCTGTGCGGCTTAGGACTCCAGGCACGGTTAGCTGGGTCTCCCGTTTTGGGGACTCTCAATGGCTACAATTAAGATGCTGACCAGGCTAGTCTCACCTGAAGGCTCAAGCGGGGAAACGTTTTTTTCCAAGCATGTGCTTACATGTTCAGTGACAAGTTTTCACTCTTTATGGGCTGTTGGCTGGGGGCCATCTTCCGTTCCTTGGCACATGAGTCTCTCCACGAGGCAGCTTCCAGTAAGGCAGCTTCATTCGTCCAAGCCAGCAAGAACAATCCACCAAGTGAGAGTCCAATGTTTTGCAACATAATCACCGGGCGGATGTCCCATCACCTCTGCCGCATCCTATGGCTTAGAAGTGGGTCATGGGTCCTTCTCGCACCCAACGGAAGGAATACACAGAGTGTGGCTGCCAGCAGGCGGGGTGCCCTGTCCACCACAGGGACCCCTCAGGGTTCTGACCACACAAGAACGCTGGAGCACCCACTCCTGTCAGTCAACTGGGAAGGGCGGTCCCTGGGCTGGGCACCTCAACTCCTAGGAACTCTGGTTCTCCGGGTTCTCCGAGAGCATTGGCTCAGTGAGCGTCGGCCACCTGAGGGCTTCCTTCCTCAGAGAGCCGCAAGGCTACCCGCTGGAGCTCACGCAATGTGTTAGCGGTTTGGAAGGATGACTTCGCCCTCCATCCACAACTAAATTTGCTCAGTTTGACCCTGGAGAACAGACAAAAATGCTCAGGGTTGGCTATAAAGCTTTAAGAGAGTAAAAAGAATTGCAGTGGCTTACACCTTGACATTGAACCCCTTTCGCTGTCTGTGGGGAACTGAGTAGCTCTGCAACACGCCACACGATGAATGGGTTTTGAACCCGGACTTAGAGCTCAAAGAGCCTGCTCTGTGGTTGCTGTTGGGTAGAGTACTGACCTCCCCTGACTAAACTGGGAGAGTCTTGGCTTGGAACACAGGAATTCACAGATTGAGGAAGAGCGTCTAAGAGCACATCTCCAGTTCTGCAACAGGCAGACTAGGAGTCTGTGAGTTACGTGGTCTCGGCCTGAGAGGAGACCAGACTGGGCCATGGGAGGGAGACGGGGGTGGGGTCTGTGTTCTGAGAAGAGGAAGACAAGTCATCCAGCATTAGTACTACCTGACTGCCTTCCCGAACCCGCAGCATTAAGTACTCAAGGTCTTGCTTAACTCTCACCTTCACCCTTGTTGCTCAGCTTATCTCGTTTTTATGGTAGGGCACCAGAGGAGATGAGGAAACTTGTCCAAGGTCATGAAGGCCGTAGAGGTGAGAATCAAATCCAGGCAGACTACACCATAAGCACTTCCTCCAGAGGAGAACCTGAATGAACGTCAGCCACGAATGGCTACAAACCAGTCGGACCATGGAAATACGTCTTCTCACCCCACCACTCTGAAGCAACAGAGTCCGCGTTTGAGAAGCTGGAGGGTCACAGATGGCCAAATTTGAAGTCATGTGACCATAACTGCACTTTGCAAGGAAGTGTGGCGGGGGCGGGGGGGAGGTGGGGCTGAGGATGCACATGTATGGGTACATGTCACGTATTTCACACTTTGATCAAATCTGTTTCTTTCGCAGCACACTATACTGATACAGTGAAACGAGACGACTATCATTTCTGGGAGGACCATTATACGCTCCGCGGCTTTCATCCACATGAGAGTGTCAAACTGCAGATATCTAACAAAAAGAAAGAAACACACTCAGATGTGGGCTAATTTTGAAATGACTGCTTCACTGGTACTCAAGTGGCCATGGGTAGGGAATAGGAAACCCACATTAACCTCAAGGGTTTGGCTTGTGGTTAGAAACACAGCGCGCTGGGAGATAATATACCCTTACGTCGACCTGGCCGTGAGCGCTGCGGAAACATCTGTCTGATGCCCACGCTACAGCACGTGTCTCAGTTTCAGAAGGGCTGGAAGACATTAACATAGAAAACGGGGGTCCGCCAGTCCTGAGGGGACTCTGATCATTTAAATGCGATGGCTCTCCCCCTGCCGTATTTTTGGGTCTCACTGCATGACCCCTGGTTGAACATCCAGAGGAAACCATGTGTATACCCTGAGTTTCCCAAACTTAGGACATGTCTTTAGTCCATCACAGGAATCAGAAATTGATTCTTAGTGGCCCAAACACTACATATTTTTGCCTTTGTAAGCTACAAGGTCTCTTTCACAATGACTCCATTTCTCTCAATGTGCTTTACGTTGATTCAACCAATGGTGTGATTCAAGCATCTTTATTTGGTCTTAAGGATAGCCTGTCCAGGTATGATACCACGGAATCAGTGTGACTTCCCACAGAACACCTCTGCATTGTCAAACCCAAGTTCTTGGGTTTTTGTTTTTTAAGATTTTATTTATTTATTTTTGAGAGAGAGCGAGCGAGCGCATGAGTGCAGGGGAGAGGGAGAAGCCGACTCCTCGCTGAGCAAGAAGCCTTATGTGGGGCTCCATCCCAGCAGGGATCATGACCTGAGCCAAAGGTAGACGCTAATGGACTGAGCCACCAGGTGCCCCAAACCCAAGTTGTGAAAAGAGTTAACTAGGAAAGGGAAAATTCTTGCTGTAACTTGACAGTGAGAAACCTGGCAGCCACCTCCTTACCCATGTAATAAGGTGACAGTCACAAGTGACAAGCCATGGAGATGTCCAGGAGTCCGTGACGTGGTGTGCGGAGAAGGCCACATCATCTGTGCACGTGCTTTCCCCCAAACTCATAACCTAGTCTAGTCATGAGAAAACATCAGACAAGCCTAAATTGGGGGACATTCTACAGAACACCCGGCCAGTCCTCCTCAAAACTTCCGGGTCATGAAAACAAAGGGATGATGGAGACCAACGGGGACATGACAACTAAGCGCACAGTGGAGCCTGGGGACAGAAAGAGGACACTCACGTGCCAGCTGGGGAAATCCAAACAGGAGTTCAGTGGCCAGGAACAGACCGGGTCAAGGGGACACAGGGGCTTCGTGCAGTACCTTTGCAACCTCTCTGTAAACCTCCAATTGTTCCAACAGAAGAATTTACTTTTAAAGTTAATCACACAGTATTTCCTGTGGCCCTTCCAACATGTATAATTACGTAAGAGGAACCATCCCGACCAATTAAGTGTTTAGAAACTTGCCATGTCTGCCTGGAAGACATCTGCGCATTGTCGTAAAAACTCTACCACCCTTCAGCCAGCCGGCTTCTGGTCCTTCCTGTTATTTCTGCTGCTGGTCAAAGACGTCTACAGTCCTTGAAGTTCAGGTGAAAAGATTCAATTGAAACAAGTATTCTGGCCCGTGGCCAGCGACGGAATTTCCCGCATCCGAATCAACAGTCCTTCCAACACCAAAGACGCAGTGGCTTCCGTTTCCAGGGCCCCTCCTTCCCACAGGACATCTGAATTATCCCAGCGCTAAGGAAGTACAGATGGCCCCTTTCTCCGTGTCTGTGTGGCTGCGGCCGTGTTGGCGGGTGAGAGGCAGGGAACACAGGAACATTTACCGAGCTCCGAAGTGTGTGACTTTCCTGGCTGCTGTTCTTTTATGCCACGGCCCCCCAAGTGTGCTCCTGGAGGGGCCGCCTAGGCATTGCGAAGGACCTTGTTTTTTATTTTTTTTAAGATTTTATTTATTTGACAGAGAGATCACAAGGAGGCAAAGAGGCAGGCAGAGAGTGAGGAGGAAGCAGGTTCCCTGTTGAACAGAGAGCCCGATGCGGGGCTCGATCCCAGGACCCGGGATCATGACCTGAGCCGAAGGCAGAGGCTTTAACCCACTGAGCCACCCAAGTGGCCCTGTGAAGGACTTTATTACAAAAATCCAAGTCCCCTGTGCTTTCTCTGAGAGCCTCACAGAAGTAACGGGTGTTTCTTTTTCTTTTTTTTGAAGATTTTATTTATTTGAGAGAGCGAGCACAAGCAGGGGGAGCGGCAGAGGCAGAGGGAGAAGCAGGCTCCCCGCTGAACAAGGAGTCCCACACAGGGCTCGATCCCAGCACCCTGGGATCATGATCTGAGCCAAAGGTAGATGCTTAACAGACTGAGTCACCCAGGCATACCTACTCTGGGTTTTTCTGTCTCAAAATGTGGAGTATGAAATAAAAAGGCATTCCACAATCACACAAACGATATCATAACAAGGGAGGTTTATGCTGTATTTGGAAAGAGAGTATGTCCAAGGACGTCTTGAAATCTCACACACAGATTTCTTTTTTGCTGCTTGAAAACTGCTGTGTTGGCTTTCACTAGAACCCCTCAGACAGTATCTGGGACTCAGGTATCATATTTCCATCCTGCGATTTCGTTGGCAAATTACAAGAAGGCTGGGTCAGGGAAGGTGTTTGAGGTTTGAAAAGAATCTTCCCCAGATACAATGTTTTCAATGAAGGTGAGGCTGGCGTCGAAGCTCCCGTCCTCAGTGTACAGCAGGCCCTGCTCTGAGCTCTGATCGCCAACCGCCAGCGCTCCGCCTCTGACCTCAGCTCCCATGGAGGGTGGCGGACACGGCCCACACATGGGACTGCTTTTTTACCCCGCTTTTCCTCCTCTCATCAACTCTCCTTATTTTGAGTTTTGAAACAGGGGTTGACCTGTTGGTCTCTACCCTCCCGGAAACCCCTGGCTTCTTCAGAAAGCAAGATCTCCCGCCTCATACAGGGACCCCAGGGAGAGAGAAATGAGAGCTAGACTTGGGGGCTACACATCCGCATGACTAAGGGAGCCACTCACATCTTGAGACCTCGATTACATCTCACAAACTACAGTGATAACAGATGATTTATACCCCCCACTACCCATTCCCTAAGTAAAACTATTGTCTCTTGCAAAGAAGTCACCATTCAAAATCCCTGCTTGGATCTGGGCAAATGGGACCTGTCAGCCTGAGTAGTAGCCCCGGGTCAGCCCAGAGTTTGCCCCTGAAAGCTGGTCAATTTTGGGAAAATCGGATATGCGGCGACATTCTCCGGGTGGACTGGGAGGGCAAACGCACATGTTCCTGAGCCCTCTGTCCCTCTGCTGCCCTCTGTGCCTGTCCGCACAAGGAACAGTAATCAATGGCACTTCCAGAAATGCCACCCAAGCGCGAGATCCCAGCCTCTGTCCTGTAGATACCCCAAATCTTTACGAGGGACTCTCTGGGACTTCTCACTTGGCTTGAGGGTGGGACAAGCCTTCTCCCCACCCCACCCCACCCCACCTCGGGACAGGCAGATCTGCGGCTACCATGCGCACTTGAACTACCAGCAGGAACAGTGGCACTTTAGCCACAATGCTTCCAAACTAAGGACAGGAGTCCCATTCACCACCCTGCAACACCCCAGTGATTTCCACCGGCCTATCTGTAGTAAGATGACTAACGCTCCCCAAAGATAATAGGTTCTAATCCCTGGAACCTGCAAATGGGACCTTACTTGGGAAAAGGGTCTTTGCACACAGGATTAGATTAAGGATTCTGAGATAAAGAGAGCATCCTTGTTTTCCAGGTGGGCCCTAAAGACAGTCACAGTGACTTTATAAGAGCGACACAGGGAGGCAATAGAGGGAGACAGGACCCAGGCAGAAGAGAAGGCCAGATGACCACAGAGGCAAAGGCTGGACTGATCGGATCACAAACCCAGGAATGCCAGCGGCCACCAGACCCTGGAAGGGACAGGGAGCACGTTCTCCCCTAGAGCCTGTGAGGAGGTATGGCCCTGCTGACACCTTGATTTCAGACTTCTGGCCTCTGGGAAGGAAAAAAATGGGTCTTAAGCAGCTTATGTTAATTTGTTACAATAGTCTTAGAAAATTCATAGGGTATCCCACAGGCATTTCCCATTTCAACCTGCCCTCCTGCCTCTCATCTGCTGTCCTGTCGCCATCTCCACATAGCAGCCCCTCACCCCAGTTACTCCCCCAACTCCTACCGTGTGCACACTCCCCGGCACGGGGGCGTGAAGGCCCAGC
>PISX010012696.1:11735-44913 GCA_004024625.1 Mellivora capensis
GGTGAAACAAGACTTCTTGCTTTTGTGTCCATTTGAAATGCCCACAATTAAAAAAAGAAAATAAAAGAAACATTTAGAAAGTTCACCTATGGTTGTGGTCACTTGTTTTTGTTTTCTTCTCTACTTTGGTTTCGCCCCTGCTGGAACTTTTGCAGTTGAAGTCATCTTGCACGTAATTTACTCTAATTGTTTTTTCTTCCTGTTCTAGTTCTTCACTGGCTGGACTGGATGTTTCCTATTTCCTGCATCCTCACATTCCTTAGCGACCCTCCCCAGTACTGAGCAAGTTAAAAGTGCTCAAGAAGTACTTGTTGGCTACTTTATAAAAAAATAAAAAGTGGCTTTCTAAGACTACATTTTAAAGATTCTGTTAATTTGAGAGAGGGCGCGAGGAGCAGGAGGCAGCAGAGGGGAGGAGGGGAAGAGGGGAGGAGGGGAGGAGGGGAGGAGGGGAGGGGGGAGGAGAGAGAATCTCAAGCAGACTCTGCACTGAGCACAGAGCCCAACATGGGTCTCGATCTCATGACCCTGAGATCACAACCTGAGCCAAAATCGAGCTGGATGCTTAACCAACTGAGCCATCCAGGCACCCTTCAAACCGCATTTTAAAATACAAACACTTTTAAAATAGTGGTTAAGTATTCCCAATTTGAAAAGTTTTATTATTATATACATATATATTTCTTTAAGATTAAAAACTGAAATGAGATCAAAGGTCAGAAGCTCAACCTACTGAACAACCCAGGCAGCCCTATGTATAATTTAAAGACAGGTCTCCAAGGAAACAGGAACTCAACCAAACCTAAATTAGCATCCAGTTTTATAGGCCAAGTTTCCACATAGGAGGCTTCAGCCTCTTTGTTTGGAGATCAAGGGAACCTCAAAAGGAGGCTCACTGTCTAAATGTCCTACAGAGGAAAGTCAACTCACCAGCTCAGTGACAACTGTCCCGCCACATCCAATCTGGGACTGGTCCCTGTAAGGGAAGAAGAGGAGTCCTTCTTAAAACTGAGCTCAGCCGGGGCACCTGGGTGGCTCAGTGGGTTAAGCCTCTGCCTTCGGCTCGGGTCATGATCTCAGGGTCCTGGGATCGAGTCCCGCATCGGGCTCTCTGCTCCACAAGCAAAGAGCCTGCTTCTCCATCTCTCTCTGCCTGCCTCTCTGCCTACTGATCTCTATCAAATAAATAAATAAAATCTTTAAAAAAAAACAAAAAACTGAGCTCAGCCACCTCTAGCAGGGTGTTAAGCCCCGCTGGCACCAGTCTCTTCCCCTGTAAAATGGGGTGACGCACGCTCCAAGAAGCTTTGGACCTGAGTCCATTTGCATCATGCGCTTGGTCCAAAGCAGGTTCCCTGTGAGTGTGGTTACTGTCTATCCGGTTGCTACTCCTTGCTTCCTCAACTAAAGGCTGGATTCTAGGATGCAAACTGCTACTTTCAGTCCTCAAACAGGACAACGGTGCCAGCTGTAAGGAAAGACCCCGCAGTCTCCCGTTCTTGCACAGAGAGAAGTCTCTCCCCCAGAGATCTGTAAATATCCTAACAGCGAGGGTAAAATCCCCCTGAGGTGAGAGGGGGAGGTGATGGGGGCGCACCTGTGCAGCATTCAGCTTGTCACTGGGCCCAGATCTGCAGCTAAGTGAAATGCCCATGTCTCCAATAATCACCTGTAGAAACCAGGACGACAATGGTGATGGCAATGAAGGAGAAAGCCACTCAGTCGATGTTTTCCTTTAGCTGTCCTCACCTGTGCTGTCTCATCTGGACGGATTCTCCAACATCTAAATTCATAGGGACCCCAACTCACGTACACAGAGACTTAAGTAGAAAATGGCTAAATCTGCCTTTTAAAAAATTGCCACAGATGTTCTAGAAAGCTTGAATATCCTGAGCTACTAGTTTGAAAGGTAAAGGCAAAATTTTGGAACCCCATCCCCCAGGACATTTTCTAATTATAAATCCCTTTTCTCCTTAGAACAAAAAACTAAGGTAATCCTCATAAAAAGGATTAGCCACTGATTAAATCTCTGAAAGTTGGTTCAATCTGCTTTCTATTCATTGATGGATTCATTCACCATTGATAAAGTGAAAGAATTACCTTTATTTTTAAGTAATTTCCACACCCAACATGGGGCTTGAACTCACAACCCCGAGATAAAGAGTCACGAGCTCTATGGACTGGGCCAGCCAGATGCCTGAAAGAACTCCCTTTAATTTCACCTATCTCCTCTCTATCAAGGGAAGTAAGCCTCAGATCTGAAAATGCAGTGTATGTACCCAAGGCTACTGAATGCCTAGATACAGATGGTCACAGATGGTCGTGCTCTGCAGGTCCTAAAGAGAATATGCTCACTCCGGGGTCTTCAGAGCAATGAAGCTGAATGTCCAGGATGCGAGAAGCTGAGAATATCCAGAAGCTATCTGGCCCTGGCTTTCCAAAAGAAAAAGCTAGATGTTGACAAATATATACCCGTGGAAAATCTGGCTGAGTGGAGTTCTCAGAAATGAAAGCCATCACCACAGTAAGTCCACACTGGTTCGGTGTCTTTCTGAAAGCTTTCAAAGGGGAGCAGGGTTAATACACTGGGGCAATGCCTTTCGGTCATAAGATAATGGTATTTTCCAAGATATATGACAGTGTCTAATAAGGATATAACGGATTTGATACAGAAGTCTAGGTGTGATAGTAGGTATGCTCAGCTACATAAACCCAAGAGTGTCAGTGAAAGAATTTGACAGGCTCTGAGAGGAGGGTATCTACCTCAAAGCAGAGCACACAGATTTGGTCCAGTCCCTTCCAGTATATTTATTAACGTCCATATAAACAGCCTCATGAATATTCAAATAATGCTAAGCTGAGAGAGATGTCTAATGTGAAGATTAAGAAAAAACTCAGGAGGGACGCCTGGGTGGCTCAGTGGGTTAAGCAGCTGCCTTCGGCTCAGGTCATGATCCCAGCGTCCTGGGATCGAGTCCCACATCGGGCTCCTTGCTCGGCAGGGAGCCTGCTTCTCCCTCTGCCTCTGCCTGCCACTCTGTCTGCCTGTGCTCGCTCTCTGGCGCGCGCGCTCTCTCTCTCTCTCTGACAAATAAATAAATAAAATCTTAAAAAAATATACATTTAAAAAAAAAACCCCAGGAAAATGATAATTGAGTAAGGAGAAATGTAAACCTGCACCTACGTTTAAGGAATGAACACCAGAACTCCTTCAAGTGGCAGACAGCTAATCTCCTATAACCAACGTCAAACGCGAAGGATGACTCTAGCTGTGATTTAAGGAGAGAATGCTTTGGTGACTCCTGGTCTGAATTTCAGCTCCAGTTAAGAGCTGAGATTTCAGTTAATACCACTGGGCAGGGGTGGGAGAGCTGTTTTGGAAGCAGGGACCTTCCAAAAGTTCTAGGTGCATTTGTATGGTCCTTTCCCTTTGGGTTTCTCATGTCTGTCCAGTTTTTTAATTCGACTTTTATCGAGATAGTTACAGATCCAATGTGGTTTCAAAAAAGAATATAGGGACATCCTCCGCACCTGCATCTCACAGAATATTAACACTGACACAAAATAACGAAGCTTATCTCCATTTCCTCATTTTCCGCGCACTCTTGTGTATTCAGTTCTGTGCAATTTAATCAATGCGTACAGATCCGCAGGCCCAGGACAGTCAAGATACCCTTAAGGTAGATTCTAACAGGCACCGTCCTTAAGTCTCTGTTTATGAAGAAAAAAAATCACGTCCTTCCGGGACTGGAAACACTGTGGGCACCATAGCTTGGAATTACTCATGGGGCAGTAACCACCGCTCAGGGCCATGCATGACAAGTGCCCAGTGAAGTCTGCACCCTGGGTGAGACGCAAACGATTCAGACCACAGAATGGAAATCCCTCACCTGACCACTGAGGACAGAGAGACCAGAACTGCTTGTCCCTCCTCAACGAGGACAGGAACCCCCGCACTCTTCCTGTCCAGTGGTCTCCGAGCTTTCTCTTGCGGCCCATTCACCCGATCAAAGTCCCTGGAGGGAGCTGCTTTGACGAAACCGGCGGTCACCAGCATCCAGCTCCGTGAACTACAAACGAAATACAAGACTGTGGTTTGGGGGCCAAGCGCGCGAATACCCAGCAGCGCGGATATTTCCTCACACCGAACGTTTACATAAACTGAAAAGGGGCAGGAATAGGTGGCCACCCTTTCAGTAATTCCGGAGCACCACTTCTCCTTGGCAGGCGACGCAGACGTGGGACAGGAAGACCTCGTGGCTCCGCTCCACCAAAGCGAGCACACGGCCGGAACGCTCACACCCCCTGGACCGGAACTATAGGGAGAGCCGAGGAGCAGCCTATTCCTCACCTGCGGGGCGCGCCGCAGCAGGGAATTGGGAGGAAGGTGGTTAGTCTTTCATGGAACAGGTCGGGCGCCGTCCCCGCGGCCGCGACTTTCCGAGCACCCTCCTAGGGCCAGCGCTTTGTCCCGGGCCGCGCGGCGGAGGCGGCTCTCGCGGGGGGCCGGCGCAGAGCGGGTGCGTGGACCGTACCCGGGACACCCCACCCCCACCCAAGCCCGGGCCTGGGGGCAAAGCGCGCCGGTGGCGGAACAGGCTGGCGGCACGCGGACCCGCGCCGGCCGCCCGCCGCGCTTCCGGTCTCACCTGGGCGGCCACCGGCAGCCCGCGGTCCGCGCGAACAAAGGCGGGGGCCCCGGGCCGGTCGCGCGCTCCAAGATGGAGGGCGCCGGGGACTCGGCCCGCTGCCCGCCCGCCCCGCCCCTGCCCGCCCTGCGCGGGCGCTTCCGCCACCTCACCTGCCGGGACTCGGCCTCCCGGAGCGGAGGGTTGGCGCGCCCCGAGCCTCCCAGGGCCGCCCGGCGCTGGCGCGGGTGAAAGAGCCGGACGTCGCGTCGCGGTCCCCCACCGCCCACAGACCCCGCAGCGCGGCGCGTGGTCCGAGCGCGCGCCCCGCCCACTCCCACCCTCCGGGCAACAGGGGCGGGGGCCGGGCGGGAGGAGGGGGGCGGAGCGCGCTCCCGCATCCGGCGAGCCGCACAGGTTCGTGTGCGCGCCGGCCCTCGCCCCCTCCCACCCCCTGGGTGACTAGTGGGGCAGTCCCGAGCGCGCACGCCCATCCCCGGCTCGCCGCAAGGGTGCCGAGTGCGTGCCCGCCCTCGCCCACTGCCACCCTCCGGGCCCCTCAGATGAGACCCCCGAGCGCACGCCCCTGCCCCGAGGGCCTCTCGCCGCTCTATCCCCCGGCGGCCGCGCGGGTCCCGGAGCGCGCGCCTCCTCCCGCCCCTCCCAGCCTCCGGGCAGCCTCCGGGCAGCCCCCGGGAGCCCAGCGCGCGCCCCGCCCCCTGCCCGCTGAGCAGCCCGAGCCCTCCCGCGCGCCGGCCCCGCCCCTGCCCGGCCCGCCCTCCCCCGCGCGCCGCGCCGCCCGCGCCCAGCTCCCTCCCTGGCCCCGGCCGGCACTTTCCTCCCAAGTTGCCTCGCAAGTTTGCCGGTGGCCGGCGGCGGCGGCGGCGGCAGCAGCGCCCCTTCCCTCCCTCGTCCTCGGCCGGCCGGGGCTCCCCGAGTGCATGGGCGCAGGCCGGACGGGCCCTGGGGGCTGAGCGGCCGCTCCGCGTCCCGCGCCATGGAGGGCGCCGAGCCCCGCGCGCGGCCCGAGCGCCTGGCCGAGGCCGAGGCGCGGGCGCCCGACGGCGGGCGCTTGGTGGAGGTGCAGCTGAGCGGCGGCGCCCCGTGGGGCTTCACCCTGAAGGGCGGCCGCGAGCACGGCGAGCCGCTGGTCATCACCAAGGTGAGGCGGCCGCGGGACCCTCAAGATGACAGCCCAGAGGTTGGCGCGGGGCGGGGGTTCTCGTCGGGGTGGGGGGGGGCGCCGGAGGGGCGGGCCAATCGTGTCCCCAGCCCGGGGGCGCTAGTGTGCCTGGGTCACCTGCGGGGACGGGGCGACCGGGACACGCAAAGGTGCGTGGTTCCGGCTGCTCGGCGGCGGCTCCCAGCGCTGCTGATTCCCAGCGCCGAGCAGAGTTTAAATGGCTCCTGTTCCGGGTCCCCTCCCCTCCCCCTTCGAGAAGGGGCCTGGCTGGGTCCCCTGTCACTCCCGGCTTCGCCAGCGGCGGCCTGCACCTGTGGGACTGGCCAGGGGGCTGCCCAACGAACAGTCCCACGTGCCAGGGGGGTGGACAGAACCGCCCCCACCTGTGTTTGTCACCGTAGGCCCGTGGTTCTGCACCCCCTTGAACCAGTCCGTTCCCTTATCACTAGGAAACCCAGGCGAGCAGCTGTCGCCAACTCAGCTTCTCAATTCCTATCAGCCCATCAATATTTACTGCCTTTCGGCTTCCAGCCCTAGGTCCATGGCGCTCTGGGACCTGCAGACACGTACCGAAACTTTCAGTGTCCTTTTTCAAAGTGGGATTTGAGCTCCAATAATATGTTTCTAATGTGTCTCATCAGGAAATGCTTTGCGTTGTCTGTGGTAGGGGAAGGTGGGTGCTTTAGACCTTGAATCCTATAAACAGCAATCGATCTTGAAATTGACCAGCTGAACTTGTACAGAGCTGTGAAAACAACAAACCTATCATCCTGTTTTCTTCTGGTTAAATGCCTCCGTTTCTCTGGGGAGGATTGGGCCAGGCTTTTCCTAGGGACAAAGTTCCCTTTAAAATGTAAAAATTCTTGGGGACTGCAGGAGTTTGAAGGTGACTTGCTGGGGTTTTTTCCTACTTTCCTGCTTCAGTACGGGGAGGAAAGTGTAAGATCACTCCTAACTCACCCCACCCGTGAATTTGAGAAGTGGTGTGGCTTTGTTGTGCAAGGTAGCGAATGAGACACCAAACTTTTCTGTTCTGTATTTTCTCTCATTTTTGTATTCACAAAACCAGAGACTCCTAGGGGAGGCTTGTTTAGATGTGCACTGAATTTATGTTCAACTGGGGAAAGAGGCTGTCGTTGCTATAAATTTAATGTGTAACCCATTAACGAATTGGGTTCTTTGAAAAGATGGTGAGCAAAGTGTGTCCAGCTTGCCCAGTGAGGTTAGTTTTCTGCGTATATGTGTACTGAAGTGTATTACCCTGTGCCTTTTTAATAAAGGTTTTAGAGGACATTCCTGATAGTAAAAGTTTAAAAGATAGCAGATAAATTACTAATACCCTTAGCATTTCATGTATTTCTGTTAAAAAGAGGTGTACACACAATTCAATGTATCTTGCTCAGACTTGTTATTACAAATGAAGGAATAAGTTGCAAAACATTAGTTAAGGTGAAATCTTGCCTTCTGTCTTTACTCCATATAAGAAAGTTGGAGGTCACTTTAAACTCTGAAATTCAGTTGTTTAGCCAGAGGCTAGAGAAGTAGATCCCAGAGCACCTCCTCCTTTCTGTGGGTACTCCAGGTTCTAAACATCCTAGTGGCCTCCTGTTCACTCCGTCCAAGACTTCCCAGTCTAGAGTGTGGTAAGTGGGCAGTAAAACCCAGAAAACACGTAGCGGGGCCTTTTGGGGGCATGTGCGGCCCTTCACCTCCTGATTTGGCCTGCTGGTTGGCTTTCATGGTACTTACTAAAGTGTTTTGGTCTGGTTTTTTGTTTTGTTTTTCTTTGGAAAAGTTTCTTGTGGGTAGGCTAGTACCAGCGTATGTGCTCTGCCTTTCCAGATGGTGTTGTAGAATTTTGCAGGAATAAAAATGTTTGGGGTTCTTCTCTGAGAGGCCCATACATCCCTTCCTGGAACTGCTGCTCATTTTTCTAGATGCTGCAAAGTGACTGGAACTCGGTGATTTCTTTGCTTGGTTTAGAAAAGGCCTCAGGGGAGTTTGGGCCTTCTGTACTGAGTTTCCATGTACACTTGTATATGTGTGCAGAGATCAATGCTCGTGCACGTGTGTATTATAGATTTTGAACTCGGCGTTGCACGGAATTGGCACTATTTCACATGCCTGTCTTTTCTCTTGGATTAAGTCATCAATTATGCTTGCTTACACTCCAACAGCTGGTAATTAACTGTAACGTTATTAGAAAAGGGTGGAGGAAAGTGTGTCCATTTAGAGTCACTTAAAGAGTGGGCATACGCTTTTGGAATACGCTTTTGGAAAATTGTTCCACCTGCAGAATTTGGATTAATCCAAGTTTTGACTCTCCCTTGGTAGCTACTGAAAAATATTTGGGGCTCATTTGGAACTCAAATTATAATTGTTCCAATAGGACTTTGGGGGGGAGCTTTTTTCAAAAATTGGGCCTTTTTTTTTTTTTTTTCTTTAAAAAAACCCTTATAATTAAATATTTTGTAGATAAGACCCCTGGGAAATTATACAGCTCATTTTCTGTGTAACAGAATCTGATGTGGGGTAGCTTGAATAACTGTAAGGTGACACGCTTTTTGTGATAATAGGGGTCTGACTTGGATGTCACAGGCTGCACATCTTAGAACTATAGGCAATGCCTAGAGCAAGGCTGATTTAACCCATGATCTGCAGATCAAGAAATTTCATCAGCCCGTTTTATAGATGCAACAGCTAAAGCAAAGGGAAGTGAAATGGCCTTTGCTGAGGTCACAAACCTGGCAGGTCATGAGAAGGCTTCCAAGGACCAGCTCTTGATCCCAAATGTCCCCACTTCCCCTCCACTTGGTTCCATCTGCTGTCCCCTGCAAACACTTGCAGTGCCGTGTGAAGTAACTTTGTCACATCCATCGGGAGGATTTCACAATTTTGGCACTACTGATATGCTCGTCTGCCTCATTCTCTGTCGGGGGCGGGGGCGGGGGCGGGGGCTGTTTTGTCCTTTGTAGGATCTTAGAAGCATTCCCTAGCCCCACTCACTCACTTGATGTCCCCGGTACCCCCACACCAGCTGTGACAGCCAGCAAAAGTCTCCAGAGTCTGTCAGGCGTTACCTGTGGGCCAAATTGTCCTTGTTAGATTAACAGTGTCAGCACTTTAGTTTTTAAAAGGATTTTAGCTTTTAAAACTCAAGTTAATTTTTCTTTGTGAAGACACTGGCCTTTTGAAAGGCTTTCCTGAGGGGTTGTTTTCTTCCCGAGTGCTGACCCTGATAATAGGCTTTATTTACATAGTAAAACTCAAACAAATACTTGCTTCATCTGCATTTTTGTTGCTGGAGAAAGGAAGTGAAGCTGGAACTCCTGAGTGCTGTGTTTTATGAGCCTTCAGTGGGGCTGTTGGGTAAGGACGGTCTTTTCTTTGGGTCTAGTTTTGAAGTCAAAAGGGATACTTACCCTCCCAGGAGTGGCATTCTTGGAATTTGAAGTGCATGTGTGAAGTCCCCCCAGACCTCTGCTGAGAGGTGGCACCCAGATTTCTATCTGCCCAGCACCTTCTCGCTGGCTTCTCGCTTGACATTTTACTGGGGCTACAAAACACACAATGTTGCTGTTTCTCCATGTTCCTGTCCCCCAGGGAGCCGGAGGGATGTCGGTGTCCTAAGGAGCCACAACAATTTTGACTCCTTAGTATTTCCAAGGCCTCATTTTGATGTGGGTTTGGTCTGGGGACCGGTATAATCAGATGCGATGGATGGATGTGGTCTCTGTTTTGGCCTGTTCCTTTCTCCATTGATTCAGCAAACGTGAAACATCAGTGGGGGGAAGGGAGGGGCCTGATCTCTAAAATGTCACTGGAGGGCCTAGAATTTCAAATGAGCCCTTAGGGATTCGTTAGGGAGCATTTTGTGCACCAGCTGGGTGTCAGTAGGCCCCCTGCAGTCCCAGGAATGTTTCTTAAAGGGGGAAGGAATGAAGCTCCAGACCCTCCTTTTCGCCAGGTCCCTCCCTGAAGAATGCCAGAGCCTGGCCAGCAGCGCCAAGGAAGACATTACTTTGGGCCTGGTGTGGTCCCGTGGGTGGCTCCTTTGGGAAGCCGCTGACTTTGGGGTGTGAGGAACACTGCTGTCCTAGAGCAGGACGGCAGGGGTCCTGAGATGCCCCCAGTCTGGCTCTCCCTCTTGGGGGCCTTTGGGCCGTTTCAACGTTGCTCTGGATACAAGACAAAGTCCTTAAGTGTCCTTTCTAGTTGGATACTGAGGGTGGGGTGGAAGGGAATCAGGGCACATATTTTGAATGGAGGTTACACAGCCAGGTGGCAAATGTCCTGTGTGACCATTAGCCAGAGCTCCCGACAGCCAAGGCCCAGCGCAGAGACCGGCTGTTGGTGGTGGGTGGGGGTGGGAGGCACCGGGCACCGGAGGTCCCTTCCTTAATGGCTCAAACCGGGGCTTCATTTTACAGGACCTGGCTGAGTCGCTGTCATAGGTGACCTCAGAGCCTGGAGCTAGTCGCAGCCTTCCTCAGGACAGGTCATTGTTCTCACCTGTTGTTATTTGTCCCCAACGGCGGAGTTCTTTGTCGGAGATCAGAAAACGTTTTGAAAACGAGGGATGTGATGAATTCAGCAGGGGATTTGGAGCTGACAGATGAGCCCTTGTCTGTGGCTCTTGCTCGATCTCTGTGTGAAAGCCCGTCCGTGTGTGCACTCCAGGATCCTGGACGTCTGACCGCCCGCCCTGGCCGAGGCCGGGGCCCCGCGGGCTGTGGGTGCGCTGGCGGCGGCGGCAGCTCCGGGCGGGGAGAGCCCCGACACTTGCTGAGGCCAGCGGCTGACTGGCGTTGTTGGGATGACTGTAATTCTGAAGACTCATTTGTATATTAAGAATCATTAGTTGGGACGCCTGGGTGGCTCAGTTGGTTGGGCGGCTGCCTTTGGCTCAGGTCATGATCCCGGCGTCCTGGGATCGAGTCCCACGAGTCCCACATCGAGTCCCACATCGGGCTCCTTGCTCAGCAGGGAGCCTGCTTCTCCCTCTGCCTCTGCCTGCCGCTCTGTCTGCCTGTGCTCGCTCTCTCGCTCTCCCTCTCTCTCTCTGACAAATAAATAAAATCTTTAAAAAAAAAAAAAAAGAATCAGTACGGTTAAACAAAAACAAAAAAGAGGTGAGTTTTCTTTCTCGGGTGCTGAAAGCCCCTTTCCATTGGCCTGCCAGCTGTCGCTCCCTCGTGTCTGTGCCACCCTGTCCCAGTCTCTGCCTCCCACAGGCGGCCCACTTCTTCCTTGGTCCTCCCAGGTGCGCTGGGGGCCGGGGTGGGAGGCGAGGCAGTGTAACATCGCCCTGCAGGGTCGGGTGGCTGCGAGGTTCGGCGGGTTGAGGATTCTTCTTGACATTAGTTGAGCCGGAGCGTCATCTGTAAACCCACACGTGGGCTTCTGTGCGGTAACAAGCTGTGCACGTAAGCAGTGCGCCACACTTCCACACCATGTTGGACTTGCACTTCCTGATGCAGTTGCGAGTACTTCGTGACACGTTCTGACATTAGTCTTTTGGAAAAAGAAAGCTGGTTTGCCCGAGAGCTAAATGTAGCATAGCATGGTAATGAAATGTTCTTAAAAATAGTCGTTTTCACCTTGTCCCAGGGAACTGGGATTCCTTAACTTACCTTTCCCTCTCAGGGCCATGGCCACGAGCTGGGCCCCCTGCTGGGAAAGGGCTGGTTTGTCTATTTGGAAAGCAGCTTGGAGTTGCCCTCTTGCCAAAGCTGTTTTGTGCCAGCATGCAAATACACCTGGTTTGGGGATTCCTTAGGGCCTCTTTGGGGCTTTTCTTCTTGTACACAGGGAGCACTGTAAACATTCAACAAGATAATTTAAGGATTGAAAGGCTAAATGGACTTTTTATTCAGGTCTTCTTTTACTTTGAAACACTATGGTCAGGATTGGGGCAACACTTGGAGAAATTCTGCCAGCTGCACTCTTCCAAGCTAAAAGCTTTCGCTCACATGAAGGACTTTGAAAGAGCTGAGGATCCCATGTTACTCTCTTTGGTCTTATTAAAACAGAGGCAATGTCTAACACTGCTATGTTCGGGAAGAATTGTTTTTCTGTTACCTTGTTGGAACAAATGTCTGCATTGTCTTGCGGTAGATGGAGCCTTTTCTGTTTACTGATGGGAATGTTATGGCTTCTCTTTGGGGAATGTGTCTTAAAAAGACAGTAGGGTAAAAAAATAATTGGACTAATCTGCTTTCAGGTTCAAACAAATATGATGGTTCTGGGCAGGATTTTCTGAACCCTTGTTCTGTTGTTCTGTTGTAGCAGAACATTAACATTTTTTAACCTGGGTTCTTTTTAAATCCCGAGGGTATTGTTAGGGACCGTTATCCTCATCTGGGATGGGGAAAGGAGAACTGTGCTCCAGACCGGCTGGGCAGGGTTGGGATTATCTCTCTCTTAGCCAGAGCAGACTGACATGTTCAGATCAAAGGCAAATAATATTCCAGGCCTGGTGGATTCTGTGTGCTGTCAAGGCAACATTTTTACTTACTCGTGGATGGAAAGGAACAAAATATTAGTGTATCTTTTTGAGTTTTGTTTTCATTTATATCAAAGTGGTTTTGGCACAGTGTAAATAATCAAATAGTTCTTTGGGGCCTGTCATCATACCAACAGCTCCTCACTGTCATTTCCCCTTCCCTGGAGACACCGACTGAAGCTTTTTAGCTGCTGTCTTCTGGCATTTGCATACGTTCTCTACTGCTGCTACTTCTGTTTGTTCCTGACTGTTGCCTTCGCGCCACAAGGGAAACTAGGAGTTAGCCTTTTTCTGCACACCACCTGCCCACCATCCACCCCACACTTCAAATCTGAAGTTAGAATCTTTGGTTAGAAGAGGGTTTTTCAACTTGAGCTCCACTGCCACTTTGGGTCAAATACAGTTTGGCCTTGAACAATATGGGTTTGAACTACACAGGTCCATTTACACGTGTATTTTTTTTCAATAAATACAATAAAGTACTATAGATATCTTTTCCTTATGATTTTCCTTATGTTTTTCTAATTTTGCTTTATTTTATTTTAACGATTTTATTTATTTGACAGAGAGATCGCAAGTAGGCAGAGAAAGAGGGGGAAGCAGGCTCCCGCTGAGCAGAGAGCCCGATGTGGGGCTCCATCCCAGGACCCTGAGATCATGACCTGAGCCGAAGGAAGAGGCCTAACCTCCTGAGCCACCCAGCCCCCCCCATTTTATTTTATTTTTTTAAAATTTATTTATTTGTCAGAGAGAGAGGGAGAGAGAGAGCAAGCACAGGCAGACAGAGTGGCAGGCAAAGGCAGAGGGGGAAGCAGGCTCCCTGCCGAGCAAGGAGCCCGATGTGGGACTCGATCCCAGGACGCTGAGATCATGACGTGAGCCGAAGGCAGCTGCTTAACCAACTGAGCCACCCAGGCGTCCCCCCAATTTTATTTTTAAGTAATCTCTACACTCAGCGCGGGGCTCAAACTCACGACCCTCTGGTCACGAGTTGCACACTCTACTGACTGAGCCAGCCAAGCGCCCCTCTTTATGATTTTCTTAATCACACTTTCTTTTTTCTAGCTATCTTCATTGTAAGAATATAGTATGCAATAATACGTGAAACATGCCAAGGTCATGTTAACAGGTCTCCAGGCAACGGTCACCTATTAGTAGTTAAGCTTCGAGGGAGTCAAAAGTTACACACTTATTTCTGACTGCACGAGGCATCAGTGCCCCTAACCCCCGTGTTGTTTAAGGGTCAAGTGCAACTGTTTGTTTTGGGGGGCTGCCCTTGCGTTGTAAGGCCAGCTCCCCTGGCCTCTACCCATTAGAGCCTGTAGCTCCCGTCACCCCAGTTGTGACAACTAAACCTGTCTCTGGACATGACCAAATGTCTCTTTGGAGGGGCAGAATCACCCCCTTGGAGAACCATGCGGTTAGCGGTGTTCGGTGTTCGCATTACTTTGATGGCCGGCGCTATGGATGCTGAGCCTGGCGGTACGAACTGTGGCTGTTTTTCCCTTGCAAGTTTTCACAGTCACTAAGGTTAATGGTAGTTCTTGTTTCTTTGCTGGATTTCTTCCACATTTTTCATTGATTCAGCCTCCAAATCCTCCCCGATTGTGAAAAATCTTATAATATATTCCACCACACAGGGGGTAGGATTTAATCACGTTCTCTCTCTGAAAATGAAAATGGCGTTTTATCTGCACAGTGAATGGATCGTCCGGTAGAGAAGTCTCTGTTGACCTAGTTCTCCCCATGAGAGCAATTGATTCCCCATTGATGGCTCAGGATTGCTGTGGAGAGAGCAGGCCTTTGTGTTTCTTGCTCTGTGGTACTAATTTTTTCTGATTTATGTTTCATTTCTTTTTATTTCTTTCCTTCGTTTAAAGATTTTATTTGAGAACGTAAGCAGGGAGAAGGGCAGAGGGAGAGGAAGAAGCAGACTCCTCCCCCCCTCCCCCCAGCACGTGGGGCTCGACCTTGGACACTTCAGGGGCTGGACACAGGGCTGGAAGCGGGGCTCGATCCCAGGACCCCGGGATCACGATCTGAGCTGAAGTTAGGTGCTTAACTGACTGAGCCACCCAGGCGCCCCATATTTTTGTTCTTTTGGGAAGTTTTCTACAGCCTTGGCTTTCCGACCTTACATTGAGTTTTAAATTTATGCTGTTTTTTTCAAATTCCAAAGTTTTTGTTGTTCCAAATGTTCCTTTTTTTTTTTTTTTAATCTCTTACTGATCTTATTTCATGGTTCTTTTAAAGAAGATAGGATAATTAATTGAGGATAATTAAGCTGCCTTTTTTTAAGTCTTCTTTCTGCATAGATTGAGTTTCTGAGCTGTGCTGCTTTTTTGTTTGGGCTTCTCTCTTCCCTTTTGAAGGCTGTCCTTGAATGCTTTGTGACCCTTGTCGTTGGCAGTATTTAAGAGTAGGTGACCCAAGCGTTCTTCGGGAGCTGCGTCCCCGTGGCTGAGGGCCGCTGAAGCCGCTTCCTTAGGGAGTCCTGTAAGGCCATAGCTTCGAGGTTTCTTTCTGGGACCATCCTGACCTGCCAAACAGTAACTCTTGCCTCGACTGGAAGTGAGTTTCCAGTATAGGGCACATTTGAAGGCTGCTGTGAGGTATGCCAGTTCAGGGCATGCCTGCTGTGATCAGCCCAGTGGGAGTGGCCGCCGTGGTTCCAGTTTGCTGGGAAGGTTGTCACTGGCCTTAAGCGGCAGTGCTTGCATTTCAGGCTGGATCTTGACTCTGTCCTTATCCTTCTCAGTCTCCACTCCTCAGCCTGTCAGACCAGGGTCGTTCCCATTCTGTTACAATATCATAGGAATTACAGGAGGTGAAATATAAAACTAGCTGTAGGAAATTTAAATTCCTTATCTTCTCCCCTTCCTCCCTTGGCACTATTTAATTCTGTTTCATTAAGAATTGGACAACGGGGGTGGGGGGGCCCTGGGTGGCTCAGTGGGTTAAGCCTCTGCCTTCGGCTCAGGTCACTATTCCGGGGTCCTGGGATCAAGCCCCGCATCGGGCTCTCTGCTCCGCAGGGAGCCTGCTTCCCCCTCTCACTCTCTGCCTGCCTCTCTGCCTACTTGTGATCTGTGACTGTCAAATAAATAAATAAAATCTTAAAAAAAAAAAAAAAGAATTTTTTTTTTCTCCCTCTGCCCCTTCCCCTGCTTGTGCTCCCTCACACCCTCTCTCCCAATCTCTGACAAATAAATAAATAAAATCCTTAAAAGAGGGGGGAATTGGAAAACTGGGGGGCCTGGATTGCTCAGTCAGTGGAGCATGTAACTCCTGATCTCAGGGTTGTGAGTTCGAGCCCTGTGTTGGGTATAGAAGTTACTTGAAAAAATCTTTAAAAACTTTGAAAAATGTAAAAATAATGTTAATGCATTGAACCACCAATTCACTGTGGAAAGAGTTTAATCTAGATTTTGTGTGGCAACATGTTAATTGTCTCGTGAGGATTCTGTTACTGATTTTGGTAGTTCAGTATGGTATTTGAAGGAAAGCATTTAATTAAAATTCACATCTGTTGCCCAGCAATGATACATTGGTTGTGCTCTTTACACCACACTGGAAGCGATTGTTTCTTCTTTTCCAAAATTTCTTTTAAGATTTAATTTTTGAGTAATCCCGTATCTAGTGTGGGGCTTGAACTCAGGAGCCTGAGATCAAGATTCTCACGCTCCCCTGACCGAGCCAGCCAGGTGCCCCATCTATCAGGGTTTTTTTTTAAATTAATAGTGTTTCTCATTTTCCTAATACTAACAAAGGGTAGCTCTTTCAGATCAATGTGATATTCAGAAGAACAGGATTTTAGAAAAGTGCCTTGGGAAGTGAAAGTAATAGGAAAGATGAAGGCTGAGTATCGCTACGACAGGAGGCTCTGTTTTGGGACCGCTCCGGTCAGCGGCAGTAGGAGGCCTCTCGGGGCACGGAGCTGGACCCGTAGGCTTGCCGGGGTGCCGTCTGCTCACCGCAGTGGTCCCAGTTGTCCTCCTCCTGCACGCCCGGCCGGACTAGTTTCCCAGCTTCGCACTGCTGGGCGCGACCTTGTGGCGGTTCTGCCCCGTCAGACTGAGGGGAGGCGGTGTCTGCCGTCGCAGCCTCTCCTCCTGTCCCCTCTTCTGGCTGTCCCGAGTGAAGGTGGGCCTAGGGCAGAACCCGGTCAGCACAGGTCCCTGGCTGGCGGAGGAGGCAGCTGCCCGCAGCAGGATGGCCCCCCCCGGGGACACGGGGACTCGCGTGAGCAGCGAGCCTGGGCCGCGTGTGAGCCCTTACGCGTTTCTGGGATCGCACGCTCTGGGAGAGGCCATTCTAACAACTGAAATCACAGTTTTCCTTCTCACAAATACACCTGGTTGTAAGAGATCGAGGATGTGACAGCTTCCATGCGCACGGGAGGGAATGATTGACCTTGAAGAAGGCATCACTGTGGGCATCCAATTAGCACGAGCTTCTTCCCCATACCCTTATTACATAAAACGAGAGCTGCATGCCGTTGTTTGGGCTTCCTTCCACCTCAGCTTTTCCTCTCAGATAATTTAATTTTCACCCTGCCTTGGTTTGCCTCCTCCTCCCAGCAGATGATTGCCTGGAAGCCAGGGAGAGGTAGAGCAGAGGCAGGAGAATCCCCAGTCTAGGTAATTAGCGCTCCGGTAGGGCTGGCCGGAGGACCGGGGGGTAGGGGGAGGCTGGTGTGATGTCAGGGCTCCGACCTTCCTCCTACTTGAATGCCCCTTTCCTAAACTGCCATGCTTCAGGTGCCGAAGACGTTGGCTGGGAGGGTTACACATGAACTCTTCATTAGCAGGGCTGCCCTTATCAGATTGATGAATTATAATCTTGTATGGCGCACTGGTTTTCCCCTCTGGGGGACTGGACGTAGACTCCCGAGTTAGACCGGAAGAAAAGGAGGTCAGGATGCGTGCAGAGTCCCAGCCTGCGGTGTCAGGAGGAAGGTGCCGTTGCAGTGCACATCTGAGGGACAAGAGAAGGGTCTCTTCTGCTTGGGGGCCAGGAAAGCCAGGGAGCCTGGCGGGCAGGGCAGGACGGGGACTGGAGCCTCTGGGTGGATAGCCACCCCCACCCCCGACTTTCCGGGGAGGGGAAGGTGCTTCCTTGCCGTGGCTGGCAGACACCGAAGCCACATCTGTTTAGGGTAATTGTGTGTGTTTGTAGGTTTTCAAGCACACAGATGTTTATCTGTGCTCTTTGTATATATGCTTGTAAATTTTTAAGTATAGTGATTTTTTTTTTTTAGTGCAGAAACCTTAAAATCATCTTGAAAAAAGTGAAAATAAAGGAAATGATTGATCAGTAGCCTAAAACATAGAGTAATCTTATTTCTGGTGGCGTGGCTGTGCTGACTCATTTTCCCTGTCTCTGGAGTTCCTTGCTTGGCTCCATGTAATCTACTTATTCATTGCTTGAAGGTAATTCTCCTAAGAATTACACTGTCGTCAATCTTAGGAATCAGGGGAAGCTTAGATGAAGCTTAGTTTTGTGTATGCCACTTGGAATTTTGAAAGTGACATGTTTTGTTATTGTGGAACATATTGAGTTTTATTAGTTTTTTTCTAACCAGGCATATTTTTTCAAGAGCCCTAATTTCTGGGAAACTGACTATATTGGTCAAATATGTCACTCTTTAAAACAACTGTGTGGGGTTTGTTTTTGGTACGTGTAAGCTTTTCTTTTAATTTTCTTTTCTTTTTTTTTCTTTTTAATTGTATTTACTTACTTGCCAGAGAGAAAGCTAGTACAAGCTGGGGGTGAGGGACAGAGGGAGAAGCAGACTCCCCCCGAGCAAGGAGCCCGATGCCGGACTCAATCCCAGGACCCTGGGATCATGACCTGAGCCAAAGGCAGAGGCTTGACCGACCTAGCCACCCAGGCGTCCCTTCTTTTAATTTTCCTTCGTGTTTAGATGTTCTGGACCTTTTTTTTTTTTTAAGATTTTATTTATTTATTTGGCAGATCACAAGTAGGCAGAGAGGGGGACGCAGGCTCCCTGGCGAGCAGAGAGCCCGATGCAGGACTCGATCCCAGGACCCTGAGATCAGGACCTGAGCCGAAGGCAGAGGCTTAACCCACTGAGCCACCCAGGTGCCCCATGGACCTTTTTTTTTTAAAGTAGGCTCCACGCTGGCTCAGCATCGGGCCCAAAGTGGGGCTTGAACTCATGACCTGAGCTGAGATCCAGAGTTGGATGGTTCACTGACTGAGCCACCCAGGTGCCCCTCGATGTCTTGAATCTTGAATGAAAGTCTGGGAAGGAAACCTCTGGACTTGGAAGGACAAGCCTGCTGCTGCTCTAATCATGCTGACTTTGTGCCAGTATAACCCCAGGATGTCACAGCTGATACCCTCCAGGGTTTGGGAGGGGGTGCTATATCCGTCCTCCTTCCCATCTTCAGGGACTGGTGTTACAGCCTGACGCCACGGCGTGCAAGCTGCGCTCTGCGCTGCTGACTGAGGTGTCCCTTCCTGAGCCCCGGGAGCTTGGTCAGCTTTTCAGAGTTCAGTCCTTAGCATTCCAGGACCGCAGCTGTCATCTGACAGAGGTGCCTTATTCACAGGAGCACGCTGTGTCTGCCTTTCTTTCTGTCCACGGTGCAAACGGCCTTGACTGGCTCCTGTCCTTTGCCGTCTGCTGCGATGCTGGTTTGTCTGGAAGGTTCTCCCCTGTGTCTCCTCTCTCGTCTAGGTGAGCTCAAGTGCTTCCCAGCCAGAGCCGGTGTGTGCGGAGGCCTCCCATCTCCAGCTGCAGTGTCCAGTCTCCAGACCTTCCCTCCCTTTACTCCTCCCCCCCGCACCCCCATTGCTCAGGGGGCCCCTCCCATGCAAAGCGGCCCCTGTGTAATCCTCCCCACCAGGCACGGCATGCCCACGGGGCTCTTCATGGCCCTGGGCCATCAGGGACCTTGTGGCCTCCTTGAGCCCGAACACTGGGACCTCCCTGAGACTGGAGACTGGGTGTCCCTCGTCCGGGTAGCCCAGTCCATTGGCCCCCGCATGGTAAGGAGGTCCTGGTCAGGAGCTCGTGCCTGGAACCGGGCCAGCATCGTGCTGCTGCCCCTGGTGTCGACCTTGGTGGTGAAGGTCAGAGTGGGCCCGAACAGGTCCCACAGGCCGTTTCCATGAGCCAGGGCCTGGGGCCCGTGGGGAGGCTGCAGGTCTGGGGAGACGACGCGGACCGTCAGCGCTTCTAAAGAGCAGGAGCGTGCATGTCGGAAAAGGTGCTACAGACCTTGGCCTCCCCGCAGTGTGGGATGACTCCGGTCGGGCCCTCTGCAGAGGACAGAGAGCCAGGAAACCCAGCCGCGAGGGTTCCTGGCCGCAAGGGTGAAGAGCACGCCCCCGGCCCGCCAAGAGAGGTCAACGCCGGGGACCACGAGGTTGTGTTAGAACCTGGAGCCGACAGGAGCCGACAGGGACCTGTTCTTTCCTCTCTCCCAGGTTGCTTCGGACGCAGTGGGTGCGCTTCGTCCTGAGAGGCGCGCTCACACGCGGAACGGAAGCCCTGCCCGGAGGTTCCTTCCCTGCCCTCCCGGGCTGCCTTTCCCTATCTTAACTGCGGCGTCCCTTTGTAAGCCCACTTGATTGTCACCAGGAGGTTAGGGAGGGGGTGGCCCAGCAAGAGCAGACCGGGCAGGAGCCCGATTTGAGAGCAGCGTGGGTGACAGCACCGGCACACTCGTGACGCCTGCCGGCGGACCTGCACGAGCACAGGCCTGACGCCACGGGCAGGGTTGTCCTGGGCACTCACCTGGCGGCCACCGACTGACTTGAGCAGAAATCCAGTTGAACGAACGCTTAACTGACTGAGCCACCCAGGTGCCCCTGCATCTTACAATTTTATTTATTTATTTTTAAAGACTATTTATTTGACAGAGATCACAAGTAAGCAGAGAGGCAGGCGGTGGGGGGGAAGCAGGCTCCCCACCGAGCAGAGAGCTCCACGCGGGGCTCGTTCCCAGGACCCCAAGATCATGACCTGAGTCGAAGGCAGAGGCTTAACCCACTCAGCCACCCAGGCGCCCCGAATCTTACAACTTTAAAAAAGCTTCAGGTGAATAGTTTTTGGAAACTCACGACAGGCTTTTGTCTTAATGACATGAGAGGGAATGTGGATCCCTGCTGTGGGAATCACGGGGTCTCACCTGGGTCCTTAGAACAGCCGAAACACAAGGTGCAGGGTTCCCGGCACGCTCTCTATCCTGAGGATTGCAGCTCACGGGTGCCTGCTGCCGTTCGCCGCCTGAGCGTGAGCGTCTTAAGCAGCCCCGTGAAGTGGACACTGTTACTTCCCATCTTGCAGCCAAGGGTAGAGATCTTCCTAAAGGGAGGACTGCACCCACCGCACCAGCCGCTGACTGGGGAGCTGCGACGGGTGTGCAGGGCCCTGGGGGGGAGTGGGGCTGGAGCCTGCCAGCCAAGTGCTTGGTGGCTGCAGACAGACCTTCCTGGGGGTCGGGGAGCATCCCTCCTTCACGACGCCATGGCCACCTCCATTGCGCTGTGGCTTCATTTGAGGGTGCCCTGCACCTTGCTGCTGGGCTGATTCTGCTGTGCAGACCCCCCGCAGCGTCACTCCATGGTCAAGGGTGCTAACAGATCAGTGAGGCATCGGTCCTGGGGGAAATGGTCCTGATCCGCTCTTCTCTTTGCAGTAGCACAGCTTCAAATGAAAACTAAAACCTCCATTCTTGAACCCAGACTGTAGGGGGGTCCCTCAATAAACGTACCTTCCAGGGCTGCGGACCTTGAAACTCTTCATATAGCATCGTAGGGTTTAGGATGTATTCTGTTAACTATTGTATTTCACTTTTCTTTTGCCCCTTGTTTTGTAACTAGCCTGCCTGGAGGTTTGCAGGGCTGTGTGTGCTCTCAGCTGAGAAGGCAAGGCCCTGGGTACCCTGCCGCCCGTCCTGTGAGCTGGCTGGGAGAGCCAGGGCTCCAGCCCGCCGGGGCCTTTCACCACACAACTCAACGGCCCTTTTTCCTCTGACTTTTTCTCTTTCTTTCTTTCTTTCTTTTTAATTTATTTGAGAGAGCTTGAGTGAGCACGCATGAGAGGGGACAGAGGGTGAGGGAGAGAATCCCAAGTCAACTCATGACCTCAGCCGAAACTAAGAGTCAGACCCTTAACCAATTGAGCCACCCAGGTGCCCCTTTCTGTGAGACTTTTTAAAAAAAACTTTGAGTTTTTTTTAAAGATGTATTTATTTGCGAGAGAGAGTAGGCTCGCAGGAGTGCAGGGCAGCGGGCGGGGTGGGGGGAGCAGAGGGAAAGAAGAGGGAGGATCTCAAGCAGACTCCTAGTTGACCCTGACCCTGAGATCATGACCTGAGCCAAAATCAAGAGTCTTTGGATATGTGTCTCCTCCCACACCCCACTTCTGCACTCTTGCACTTGCTCTGTCAAATAAAATCTTAAAAAAAAAAAAAAAAAAGTTGGGGGGAAGAAAAGCCAGACGCTTAACACACTGAGCCACCCAGGCATTCTGAGATTGATTTTTAAAGTGTGAGAATCCTGGGGCACCTGGGTGGCTCAGTGGGTTAAGCCTCAGCCTTCGGCTCAGGTCATGATCTCAGGGTCCTGGGATCGAGCCCTCCATCGGGCTCTCTGCTCAGCAGGGAGCCTGCTTCCCCCTCTCTTCCTGACTACTTGTGATCTCTCTCTGTGTCAAATAAATAAATAAAACCTTTTTTTTTAAAGTGTAAGAATCCTTAGGATTTTTATAAAGTTACATGCCCCCCATTCTCTGAAACCTATATACTTAGTGATAGAACTGTTCATAGTTCTAATATTTAGATCTTTCTCCATAAGCTAGAGGTTAGCAAACTTTTTCTGCACAGGGCCAGAGTAAACATTTTTGGTTTTGTGGCCCAAACTGCTATTCTCTGCAGTTACAGCATGAAAACAGCCATGGACAATACATAAATGAAAGGGCTGGGTGCCAATAAAACTTTATAAGAGCAGATGGTGTGCGGGATTTGGCATGCTGGTTGAGGGATTGCCTCCCCCCAGCAAGCCGTGGTTTATCAAAGTGTGGCCCTCAGACTAGCCCTATCAGTATCACTTGGAAACCTGTTAGAAATGCAGGGTCTTGAGGTGCTTGGGTGGCTCGGTTGGTGAAGCGTCTGCCTTGGGCTCTAGTCATGATCTCAGGGTTGGAGGATAGAGCCCTGCGTCGTGCTCCCTGCCCAGCGGGGAGTCTGCTTCTCCCTCTGCCTCTGCTCATCCCCCTATTTGTGCGCCTGTGCTCTCTCGCTCTCTCTCACTCTCTTTCAAATAAATCTTTAAAAACAAACGAATTTCTAAAACAGCACTTCTCCGGATCAGTAGAGGAGATGGGGGGAGACGGCAGGGAGCAGGAGGTGGCTCCAGAAAGTGGATTTATTTCTAACACCTCGTGTATCCTGAAGCCAGGCATTTCTGGAATTCAGACTCAGACCTTCTGAGCAGAACTGCCCCATACCCAACCACATTTGCTAATGCGTATTTAGTGTTTGAAATAAAAGCCGGTTGAGAACATACTGTCTGATTCCATTGATGGAAATGTCCAGCATAGGCATAGAGACAGAGAGCTGACGGGGGTGGTTGCTAATGGGCTCGAGGTTTCTTTTGGGCAGTGATGAAAATGTTTTGGAATTACAGAATAGTGATGTTTACACAAGTCTACTGAGTGTACTAAAAACCACCAAATTGTAAACTTTAGAAAGGTGGATTTTATGGAATGTGAGCTAGAGCTCAATAAAGCTGTTATTGAATAAAAGGAAATGGGTTGGGGCATTCAGGCATCTTCTTGAATTGCAAAAACTTATTGCCAGGAGGCCAACTGGGAAAGTCCCATCCTCTGGGCAGTTCCAGAGAGGTAGAGCCCCACCCCACATTGTGCTTGTCACGGATTCCTCTGTTGGTACTGGGTCTGGCCCATGGGCAGACAGCTGGGGAAAGCATCAGTATTTGCTCTTCAGGGAGACTTACTCCTGACAGCAGGGTGGCCCCTGGGCTGGGAGAGCCTCTTCCTGCAAGTTGGAGGAAGTGGGGGAGGCTGCATGGGAGGCAAGGCAGGCAGGAACCCAGGCCTTGCTCCAAGAGCAGTGGGAGCCATGGAAGGTGTTAGAGCAGCTGAGGTGGCAGGGGTCACTCTGCCATCAGAAGGGCACGTGGTTTCACGTTCCTAGGGAGGAAGCTTTCAACTACTGGTGGCAGTAGGGAGAAGTCTGGGGATCTGAGAGGTACCCCGAAGGCACAGGGGGTCCCACCCGGAAGTGGTGCTTGGAGGGAAGTTGCTGGATATAGCCCCTGAGCTAAGACTGCAGGTGCAGGTGATCCTCCCCTCTCCCCAACCCATTCGCTGTGGCTGGGGCTGAGCAGGGCTGTGAGTCGGCCGGGTCCCAGCTCCTAAAAGTGGAGAGGCCTCCAGGAAGCTCTGTGAGGGAACAGGTGGGTCCAGGGTAGACCTGGCCCTTCTCTTTGTCCAGGTGTGACTGGAGCCACGAGCAGGTGTGCTCAGGGGCCCTCCACACCGGCCGCTATCCTTTCCCAGCCCTTCCCAACAAGCATTTAGCTTGCTTTGCTCCTAAGTGCGTTTTCCATGCGCTGCCCTGCTTCTGGAGGAAAGGAGCAGCTGGTTGGAAAAAAAATTCCCTTTTAGGAATAAGAATTATTAAAACGTAGTTGTCTAGCTCAATCATTTGAGTTACTTTAACTTAAATTTTCTCCATTTTATGAAACACAGGTCAAAATAAGGATGTTACAAACATTCGGGAAAGATGGGGTTGGCTTCTCTGGAAAGTAAGATCAGAGGCTTGCTTGCTTGCTTCCTTCCTTCCTTCCTTTCTTTCTTTGACAGAGAGAAAGCGATCACAAGTAGGCAGAGAGGCAGGCAGAGAGAGGGGGAAGCAGGCTCCCCGCTGAGCAGAGAGCCCGATGCGGGGCTCGATCCCAGGACCCTGAGATCATGACCTGAGCTGAAGGCAGAGGCTTAACCCACTGAGCCACCCAGGCGCCCCTTTATTTCATTTTTTAATTAAAGATTTTATTTAATAGAGAGAAAACACAATCGGGAAGAGGGGGAGAGAGAGAGAAGGAAAGAACTTCAAGCCGACTCCATGCTGTGCTGAGCCTGATGTAGGGCTTGATCTCACGACTCTGAGATCATGACCTGAGCGGAAATCAAAAGCCACCCAGGCACCCCGAGAAGAAGGTATTTTGAAATTTAAGTCTCACTGGGAGACACAGTGAATATCAGACAGCCCTGTGGGCACCTGGGTGGCCCATTCAGTTAAGCGTCTGACTCATGATTGCTGCTCAGGTCATGATCTCGGGGTCGTGAGATGGAGTCCCCCCCCCCCCGCCCCCCGCTGTGTCTGGCTCTGCACTTAGAGTGGAGCTCTGGGCTGAGCTGCTTCAATTTTGGGGACCCGATTTCAATAGTAGCATTTAAAGCCAGACCTGCCCTTGTAATTCAGCCCCAAGCTGTAGCTATTAATAAATAGTATTAATCACCACAAAACTGTAACTCATCAGATGAATCATCTAATTTTGCATAGATTAATAACCATTCTGATTATGGGACTACTGCCAAATTAATTGTACTGTAGCTTAAAAATTGATTATATGATTGAATAAATCTTCTCAATGCTTTCTTCCTAAAAATGTGGTGTTCTTGGGGCGTCTTAGTGGCTCAGTAAGTTAAGCGTCTTACTGTGGCTCAGGTCATGATCCCAGGGTCTTAGGATTGAGTCCCCCCTCGGGCTCCCTGCTCAACGGGGAACCTGCTTCTCCCTGTCCTTCTGCCTCTCCTCTGCTTGGGCGCACTCTCTTGTTCTCTCTCAAATAAATAAAATCTTACCAAAAAAAAAAAAAGTTGTGCTTAATCATCATAAGATTGTATTCCAATTACCCTCATAATTAATGAGCTTTTGTATTTGTAGATATGACTTCGGTTCATGTTGAGTATATAGCGTGCTGTAACAATTTCTTCATTAGTTACTTTTCTCAGAGGCAGGATCTGTAAGGCAGAGGATTTAAGGGGAGCAGACCTTGTATGAGCCAGGCGGGAAGGGTGTGGACTACCACCCTTGCTCCATGCCTCTGTTTCCTAGTAAGACCTGGTTTCACATTCCTCACCACCACCACCAAAAAAAAAAAAAAAAAAAAAAAAAAAAATTACTGATTACGTGTTTACTACTTTTGAAATCATGTTTCAGATTTTAATGGAGAAGCAACATTTAGGTTTTAGGTAACTGAGTCTAGTTACATTCTGAGTTTTCCCTCCCATCTTTTTAGTTCAACTGTTTAAACATTAAAAGATCATTGATTTCTAGTAAGAGAAAGGAACATCTGAGTTGGGATACATAAGCCCAGAAATCTTCCACTGATTCTCCCATCCCCCAGGAATAATGTATTTGGACAAAACTAATTGCATGGGCCCTTTTTGCAGCTAGCTCGGGGAATTCAGAGCTCAAGCAGGGGAACAATGATGGAAAGCCGGAGGAACATTCTGGGTATTGGAATGCCAGCGAGCGGATCAATACCCCTGCTGTGCATCTGTGATCCCAGCGCACAAGAATTCTGCCCTTTGGAACTGTGCAGGGTCTCACTGAGCCGGCCCAGTCAGTGTGGCTGATTTCCCCGGTTAGGATGCCTGCATTATGGTTCAGAACCTGGGAAGTTCAGGCAAGAGACGTTCCAAGCCAAACGTTCCCAGAAGTCTCCCCTGGGGCACAGCACGGGCAGATACGCACCGGGACCACCACCTTCCCGAGATTCTCAGGATTGCCTCAGTGAGAGGAGTGTTTCACTGCTTTTAGAGGGCTGTTTTTTTTTTCAGATGTGATGGGGTAATGGCAGGAAAGATTTCTCCTGGAGAAGAGTTCACTATTCTTACATAGGGAGCATTGGACAAAGAAGCCCTAATATCAAAATACAGTGGTTATGGAATAGTGTGTACTTAGGATACTGTTTTAAGGAACTCTAGAAAATTCCAACTTTAAAAAAAAATTCCCTTTGCTCTGTATTTAAAAAAAAAAAAAAAAAAAAGAGGGAAGGAATTGCAGTCAGTGTGTGTTAAGCCTACTTTGTTTGCTGGGGTAATTGCCCCGTGGCTTTTTCTCCCAAGTAGAGGCCATGCTCATAGTATAATTAATCCTTGCATCCAGAAACAGTATTTGTACATAATCCCATGACAGCATGAACTTTTCCTTTAGCTTTTAAAGCTTTCTGGTTCTCATACAATGGTGAGAATATTTCAGTATTCTGTTCCCATAAACTGGACTGGGGATGAGAAAACGAACATGCTGGTATCTTCGAGAAGGTTATGTGCGTTAACTTCCGGTACTCTTCCTGTGTTTATATGCACGCTGCTTAAACGCTAGCTGGCCCCTCTCATTCTCCGGGATCGTGGATGAAAGGACAGTTTGCGCAGTCCTTGGGAAAAGGCATTCTGTAACACTTGTCTTCTTTTAGACACCGTGCTCAAGCTTAGTGCGAGTCATGAGGTGGTGTGCGGGGCGTGTGTGTGTGTGTGTGAGAGAGAGAGAGAAAAGAGCTGCTTGGCTCAGCCAGCACTCTACCCTGTGCATGCCACACACCTGGGGACCTTGGAAGGGCGGGTGCTGAGGCAGCCTCTCTGTCAGAACCCCTGGTTGTAGTGTAAGCTCCCGGGTGATTCGACCTTGGCCTTTACCCTCTTGGGGCTGCGCTGGTCCCTTTTTTTTTTTTTTTTAAGATTTTATTTATTTATTTGTCAGAGAGAGAGAGGGAGCACAGGCAGACAGAGTGGCAGGCAGAGGGAGAAGCAGGCTCCCCGGTGAGCAAGGAGCCCGATGTGGGACTCGATCCCAGGACACTGGGATCATGACCTGAGCTGAAGGCAGCTGCTTAACCAACTGAGCCACCCAGGCGTCCCTGCACTGGTCCCTTTAGCACAAGCTTCCCACACCAGCAACTGCAGGGCTTGACCCCGTGGGCCCGGGTTCCCCCGAGATCAGCATCCTCACGGCACTGTCCAGCGCCTCATGCATGATAGGCCCACGGCAAATGTGCGAGGCAACAACCTTTGTCAGGTTCAACGGAACTTTATTCACTTATTTATTTTGGCCTGTTGGGTTTTCAGCATGGTCATCAAAGCCACGTCTCTCATGAGTCATAGCCTACCCAGACCACGCAGACGGGAATTATACAAAGTTAGTGCAACATCTAGGTGGTCTTGCACATACTTCTTTGATAGGTATTGTTTTCTTAAGAAATCTAAGAGTAACTTTAGATTCAGCTCTTGATTACTGAAAAACCAGTATCAGCAATAAGAAAAGTCAAGCTATGAAATCGTTCCTTGCCCAGGAGGAGCAGGATTTGGGGGAACTTAGCGAGAGGCGCAAATGCTTTTGAAAAGGTGTTCAGTTGTGAACCGCCCCGAGCCTTCGGACCTCTAACTGAGCCTTAAAACTCCGCTGAAAACTGGTTCTTGGAACTGTTACGGCAGGTTTTGTGTAGATGGAAGACATTTCCCCAGACACAATGGATTGAATCCCAGGCTGCGTATTTGAATCACCTGGGGGGAGTTTTGAAAACTATTGATGTCCAAGATACACCTCAGACCAGTCAGGGTCATAGGGTGGGCCCAGGTGTCAGTGATTTTATTTTATTTAAAGATTTTATTTATTTGTCAGAGAGAGAGACAGTGCCCAAGCAGGAGGAGCGGCAGATGGCCAGAGAAGCAGGCTCCCCACTGAGCAGGGAGACAGATGATGTGGGACTCGATCCCAGGACCCTGGGATCATGACCTGAGCCACAGGCAGGCGCTACGAGGACTGAGCCACCCAGGTGTCCTGGTATCAGTGATGTTAAAGCTCACCCAGAGATTCAGATATGTAATCAAGGTGGAGAGTCACAGTCTTACCTTTTTGCCTTAACTCTTGCTGGCAGGTTTACAATCAGGGGCCAAGAGTTGTCTGCAGAGCTCGAACAAAATTCAGTCCACCTGGGCGGAGGGCTCCGAGGGTGCCCTGCACGAGTGTGTTTTCTGAACCCAAGGAAAGCACATGGGTTCTCTTTGCGCCAGCCTATGGGGGCAGGGTCAAACTGTGGCTGAGCTCTGGCGGCCAAGCCTATGTGCTGAGCTGGAGCTGAGGGATTTTAAAGCCAAAGATGTGGGGCGATCACCTGTTTTATGGGGTATGGCTGCCAGGTGTGGACCTGCCAGGCGGTACGCTAAATGCTTTGCTGCCAGGGTCGTCTAAGTGGGGTCTCTGAATCACTAGCATCAGCCTCCTCTAGGAGCTTGTCACAATGCAGACTGTCGGCCTTGCCCCCGGGCCCAGCAAGGTGTTTTAAGCCCGCGGTATCCAGATTGTGGGCCGCTTTGTGGGAACCTCAGCTTTGTGTGCGTCATCTGATTGGTTCCTTAGATCTACTCTGAGGGAGTGCTTCCTGCTTTTTACATGCTCCGCTGTTGGAAACGGAAGTTTGGGCATCTCAGTTTAAAGTGGCAGAGCTGGCAGATGGCAGAGCTGTGAACGGGGCTCGGCCAGGCGCCCTGCGGCTCTGGAGGTAGGCGGCTCCGGGACTTGGGGCTTCTCCTTTGGAAGCCCCTGAGTCCAAGCTGTTCACCCCCATGCGTCTCCTTCCAGAACCGACGAGATGAGATAGATGGTATGTAAGTGCATGGCTAGCAATTAGTTTTAATAGATGTTTAGCTTTTAAGTAAGTGCTTATCTGGACTTAGGGGTGGGGCGGGGAGGGGTTCTTTTGTACCTTACGCAGGACTGTGGTGCTTGGGTTTTTCTTAAAATCATGTCTGTGTGTAACTCAGACACAGCTCTACAAACAGCAGAGCAGTACCCTTTTCCATGTGAACAGGAAAACAAAAAACCTCAGCAAGGTGTGAAGGCTGTAAAATCGTGTGGGAGTCAGGAAAGCGGATGCTGACGGCTCCTCGTGCGTTGACCTCGGACCGTCTTTGGAACTCTGGGTGGTTTTCCCGAGGGTAGACTTGGGGAGGCTAACGGAGCTAGAGTGTTTCGTGTATGTTTAAGTGATCCGCGCCTGTGACTGATGGCAGTATTACAAGTAGCACCAGTTCGAGTCCCCCCAGCGGGTGGGTGTCCGCACACTGGGTGCCATGGGTTTGATGCAGAGGGCTGATGCCGCGGGTGGGTGATGGCAGTGGCCAGAGGCATACTTCCGCCGTGGAGTCCCAGGGATAACCAGTGTCCAAGATGGAAGGACAAGACTACTGTCTGTCCAGACCGCAGGTAGCTGCGCACTCGGCTTCCCCCCCCAGGCCTCGGGGACCAGAACGCGCTGCAGGCTCGAGGGCTGGAAGATGGGAAGCTGGTCCTGGAACGAGAAACCTTTTTCTCTGAAAACCAGGCCAAGAATCTCAGGGTTGAGAAATTGCCTTTGGCAAAGATGAATCATAAAGGTATTTTCTGAAGTTAGCATCTGAGATAGAAAGTACGATTCAGATTGGAGAAACAGTGCTCACATGCCCCAGCATGGGGACCAGAATGGGCTTATTACGACGGTCTCACTGGGGTAGGCTGGTCACGGTGCACGTTTTCAGGGTGAGACGACCAGGGACTCAGAGCTCGTGCAGAAGGATTCAGGTGGCGGCTTCAGCTGCAAGAGCTGGTCAGCCCCACATTGCTGAATATCACTGGTTACCGGCTTCAGAAAATCGCCAGCTCTTTTCCCAGGGGCACGTCCGGGTCCTTCTGGGGGTTCGGACCTGGAAGAGGCAAGGGAGCCGCTTGTGCCCGTGCTCAAGTGAGTGTGGCGGGGGGAGAATCCCAGACCCCGGGGGTTAGGGACGCTGTAGCACCTGCACCCGGGGGAGGGGTCCCTTACCACCCGCCGGCCCCGTTAGCAAGCCTGCCCGCGCAGGCCGTCCGAGCTGGGCGGGAGCCTTCGGTCACCGGTGGGCGCAGCTGGAGCCGGGGGGCCTGCGCGGCCGCTGGAGGGGCTGGCAGGAGCCGGAGCAGACATGGGCTCCATGCCACGCCGACTGGGGTGCTGCGGCCGGACTGACCCGGCTCCGAGGCTTGCCGGAGCGGACGTGCGCACAGCGCTGGGGGCCGCGTCACCTGCTTCGAGCCGGCGGCTCCCTGGCTTGTGGATTGAGCAGGTGCTGGTTCCCCTGGCCAAGGTCCGGACGCCCGCTGTTCGATGTCTCTCGGGTTGAGGCCTTCGCAGACACCTGCCTTGTAATGGTTCAGAGGGAGGGTGAGGACCTACGCTCCTGGTTTCTGCAGCAGCAGGTGGCTGGATGGGATGGCTTCCGGGGGCCATGCTTGTGCAGAGGGACAGGAGGGACTTGTCGGGACCCCTGGGGCTGGCTTCTTCCTGCTCATTCACACACGTGTTCCACCATCCTCCTGGTGGAGGAGACCTGCAGCCGTTCCTTACCCGCTGTGTGCTGAGAAAGGACGCCTCTGCTCACGGCCACCCTAGAGAAAGCGTTACCTCGCACCCCTATAACCGTCTTTGGGTGGCAGCAAGTTCTCCTGTGCCTAAGCGGGACCTTCTTGGGGGTGGGGAGGGGGTGGGCGTGCTGCTAGCAGTTTTTTGGTGCCCTGGGGACGACTCTCTGGCTTTCCCCCCTAAGATCACAGCTTGGCCTTTCCTCTGCAAGTCTGAGAATTCCATTCCCTGTTTTCCTAACCCTTCTGAAATTCCCCTCTCCTAGGTCAAAATGTTGGGTGATGATCTGCAAGTTATTTTTTTTGAAGATTTTATTTATTTATTGGACAGATAGCGAGAGAGGGAGCACAAGCAGGGGGAGCGGGAGAGGGAGACACAGGCTTCCCACCAAGGAGGGAGCCTGATGCGGGGCTCGATCCCCTGGGATCATGACCTGAACCAAAGGCAGACGCCCAAAGACTGAGCCACCCAGGTGCCCCTGCAAATTATTTTTGCTTTACTTCGTTGTGTTCTGTTCATTTTTAGTTCTCCCCCTTCCCCCCCCCCCCCGTGCCTCCCCGGGGACCTTATTAGAAACATCCTAACTGAACACTTGTTTCCTAAGACCTTAAATACCAAGGATTACTTGCAATGAACAGACCCCCCTGCCCCCCCCCATGCTCCTCTGTGTGTCGTTATCGGAGCAGAGAAAGGGAGAGAGCCCAGTCCATTTTGGTCGCTCGGACGAGCAGCCTCCGTGCACAAGGGACCGCTGGGTCTGCAGATGTGTCTGGGTAAAGAGGGGGCGGGGGGCGCTCATACAGATGGGGCAGGTCAGTCTATCTGCCTCTTTCCTGCTGGCTTAATTCTCAAGCACGTTTCCCCCTGGCGACCTGAAAGGTGGCCCTGGGTTTAGGTTCCATAGGCCTGCCTTCTGGAAGGAGGGGAATCCTTGGGCCCTGGCAGCCTCACAGACGTCCTCTTGACTGCCGCTGGGCGTGAGTTTGCCTCCAGATACCTGGCAATGTCTAGAGACATTTTGGTTGCTCTAGCTGAAGGGGTAGGTGGCTTCTGGAATCTCGGGGGTGGACATCAGGGAGGGCTCAGCACCCTGCAGCGGACAGGACGCCCCAGCACGGAGAATGATCCGCCCCACGTCCGTAGTGCTGCGTGGACAGCGGTGGCCCTGGAACCATCCCTGTGTGCAGGGACCGTGGTCCCTGAAACGGGTTGGGTGGTGCGGCCTGGTTGCTGGGAGTGGGGCAGAGGAAGCAGGAGAGCGGTGGGGAAACTTGCCAGGGAGAGCTGGTTTCCTCAAGAGGAAGGAATGCCGGCAGACAAGCGTCCTTGCGAGTTAGACACTAGGTGTGGGCCCCTGGAGGCACTTGGTGTCTGCTCCCGGGACTAGTCAGGGATGACTGGTCACAGGGGTGTCCCATCCGAGCTTGCTGACAGGTTTGTGAGCCCTCCAGGCGTCTGGAACTGAAAACAGGGAGGGCTCACCCAACGTTTCTGGCTGTAGCCCGAAGCTTAGAGATCAGGCCGGGGGAGTGCAGCCCTTGCCGACTGGGGTCCTGTGCCCACTCCTCCCTGTGCTGGAGCATTCGTCCCAGCTCCCTTTCTCCGCCTGGCTTCTGCTTGTGTAAACCTTTCCCCTCCTTCTGTCACTGTGCTAGCGCTGCTTCTCTTTCCCTAGAAGTAGGTCTCCTTTCTGGAGTTATAGTCCTGCCCGTCTTCGTGTCCTCTGCAGAGCCTGACGTCACAGCCAGCAGGGACTTCCTGTCACACCCCCTCGTGTGAGCGAGAAAACGCTGAAGCCCATGAACACAGTGGACGCTCCCCAAGGTCACACAGTTGTTCTGTGACCCGATGATACCTAACTGAACCTCAGGGCCTTAAGGTCTGTTTCGGGCTGTGTCTTTAAAAACACTTACTGTGAATGATTATAAAATTACGACATCTTAAGAGTCATAAAAACAAGGACAATGAATACTGAGTTTTACAGTCATTCTGGCCAGACTTCCAGCGATCAACGCAAAATAAATGCAGGCTCCTTTCCTTATCACATGGTATTTTTTCTAATTAGAAGTTTTCTGGGCTGATGATGTGAATCATAGGGGTAAAAAATTTTTTTAAGATTTTATTTATTTATTTGACAAGGACACAGAGAGAGAGAGAACACAAGCAGGGGGAGTGGAAGAGGGAGAAGCAGGCTTCCCGCTGAGCAGGGAGCCCTATGCGGGGCTCGATCCCTGGACTGTGGAACCATGACCTGAGCCGAAGGCAGATGCTTAACTGCAGAGCCACCCAGGCGCCCCTATAGGGCTAACATTTTTTTAAGACTTTTTGACGTGCAGTTTTAGGTTTCTAATAAAATGGAGAGGAAAGTTGAGTGATTTTCCATCCCTCCTGTGCCCACACACACGCAGCCTCCCCCACGACCACCGA
>PISX010012696.1:45013-59902 GCA_004024625.1 Mellivora capensis
CCCCACCCCCGTCTTCCTAGTTCCACCTTCTCCAGAAAGCCCTGGACCTGCAGGCACGCCCTGTGTGGCTTCCTCAGACTGACTGGGCGCTCTGCAGGAAGGTTCCTTCACGTCTTATCGCGGTTTGAGAGTTCCTTTCTCTTCAGTGCTGAAAGGTTTTATGTTACGACCTACGGCATGAAAATTTGATATATTTTTTTTTATGTGACAATTTTTTGCTCTCCTTCCCGGAATGGTGAGTGGCTTCTCTACGGTCTACACTTGGTGCCGCACACGATCTCTGAAAATGATGGCCCCTAAATAGTATCACACAGTGAAGTTCATGTACCAGAGTCCCTGCCAAGTGTAGGACCTCAGTTATCCGCTGAATCCCATAGCAACCCCTAGTTCGGTAGGGTCATTCCGATTTGCAAACCAGGAAGCTGGAGCTGAGCCAAGGCTGTAAGCCCGTCCGTGCTAGATGCAAATCCAGGCTCTCGCATCCCGGATCCTGTGCCCTTCGGACCCGGCCAGCCATGCTCACCGATGGTTCTCCCGGTGTAATGTGGGCGTTCTGGGGGGCAGGGCGCGGGCTGCAGATCTCCGCAGATCCCCTGTGGTGGTCTGGACCACTTGCACAACCGTGAGAGTTGCTGTCAGGATTGAACAAGGATCACTCCAGAAGCCACTCTCATAAATGCGTTAGAGGTTTTAACCAAATACGTTTCTACCTGAGATGCAACACCTACTCCCGTCCTTTCAGTGCAAGTTTTGAGTGTTCATTAAATGATCCCTTGCCTTGACGCTCTATTCTCCAACACCTCCTCTCCGGGTTTATTATCTTGTCCGAGGTACATCGTTGTGTTGTGCTCATCTGTCTTTATCTTTGTCCCGTGGAACCCTCCCTTCTGTGCTCTCAGTCCCGTCTGGGCTCAAGGCACCTGCCAGGCACTCTTGCCCCTCACCTCCACCTGTTATGTCATTTCCTTGGGCTCCCGACCTCACCGTAGCGGGGGGAGGGGGGGACTGGGCTGTGGTTATATGCTTTGCATTTGCGCATCTGGTAGACGGGCATTGCCTATGAAATCTCTGTGAAATGCCCACCTAGGAGGTGTCAGGGTTGGAGGGCGTGGCAAGGGCTGGACGTCCAGTCGGGTGGTAAGTTGCTGCTTAAAGATGCTGGATTACTGGGGCACCTGGGTGGCTCAGTGGGTTAAGCCTCTGCCTTCAGCTCAGGTCATGACCTCAGGGTCCTGGGATCAATGAAGTCTGAATTGGCTCTCTGCTCTGAGGGGAGCCTGCTTCCCCCCTCTCTCTCTGCCTGCCTGTCTGCCTACTTGTGATCTCTGTCAAATAAATAAACAAACAAAATCTTAAAAAACAACAGCAACAACAACAAAAAGATGCTGGATTGGAGAAGATGGCAGAGGGACAGCAGAGAGGGGAAGGAGGCAACACCGGGGAGAGGAACAGGTAATGAAGACTGGAGAAGCAGCCAAAGGAGAGTAGAAATGAAACACGAAGGACAGACCGTGGTGTAGCTTTTGTGTGCTAAGGGTCTGAAAGGAATCTCTTCTCTCTGTGCTGGCGGGATCCTTGTACCTTGCCTTCCGTGGGATTCCTTGCCCCTGTACACAGGCAGGTGATGTGGGTGGTTTGCCTGAAAGGGCCTTGGGAGGGGGTTATGATGGCGATCATCTTCGAAGATTAGGGAGCCCTGGGACAGAGGGCGCAGGTGTGCTTGGTTTCCCCGCTAGGGACGAGTGGGTATCGCCAGCGCCAGCATGCCACCAGCAGACACAAGGCCAGGCAGCCCTGCGCTTCCTGCCCCGCAGCCTGGGGAGGTCCGAGAGCCAGGCACTCCCTGCTCCTCCTCCGGTGGAGCTGACAGACAGGTGGCCTCCAGCTAGAACGGAGACATTCAGGTAGCACTTGCCAGCTCGAAGCACCAGGTGGCTGCTCTAGCAGGTGTGCCGCTCCTGCACCGTGATGGGCCAGTCAAGGTTGTCTAGTCAAGGTCTTCTCTGCTCTGGAAGGTAGGTTTTATCCTGTTAACCCTGGAAGCGGCTTGCTGGCTGGTGGGGAGAAACACAATAGCAATATTTACTGTCAACATGGTGATCTCCTATTCCTGTTTTAGAGCTGTATGTTGGGAAATTTGACTTGAGAGGCCACTTTTTTATTCTTGACCTATAACCTATGCTTCCCTGTGGCTTGGAGGAGAGGGCGGGAAGCTGATAGGAAGGAGGGGGGGCTGTGTACAGGCACACGTGAGGGGGGTGTGGCCCATGGTTTCTGGGAGTCCTGCCTCCCCCGTTCCTCCCTTGCTCCTGTCCCTCCTCCCCATGCGCCCCACTTCCTCTGTCCCCTGTATCTACTTCTTGGCTGGTGGTTCAGATAAAATCCAGCCGCTGTTGGCCTGCGTTTCCCCATCTGGGCACGGGGCTGGGAAGCCCTGCCTTGCAACACTGCTCCCGGATCCGAGGGCCTGACGGGCGGATGGAGGGGCTGGGAATGACCGAGAAGTCTGTGTCTCCTCGCGGTCCTCTGTGCTGCCTGCTCCCTTTGTTCCTCTCTCCCTCCCCGCTCGCGACCCCCGCCCCCTTGTCTTAGGTTTAGGCAAGTGTCTGAATTCACACATGGGACTTAGTAAACTCAGACGTACGCGTCCCATCACCACAGTCCGCGTTTTTCCACCATTTCCATCACCCGTGGAAGATCCTTTGTACCCTCTGTACCTCCCTGTTCCCACCTCTGCCTCAGGCGACCTCAAATCTTCTGTCTCCAATAGATTGGCCTGTTCTGGGGGTTTCCTGTCGATGGTAGTCCTGCCCCACTCTGGCCTTCTGTATCTGGCCTCCTTCACTCAGGATACCGTGTGAAGGCTCATCACGACCCTCATCTTGTCTCGGTACTGCATTCCTTTTCCTGCCCAGTCCCGGCCCGTTGTGTGGCCAGACCACACTTGTGAGTCTTTTCCCCTGACGGGCGTGCTGCTGGTTACCTGTGCTCCCGTGCAGGTGGGCTCCCCCCCCCTTTTCCGGGCACTTGAGGGAGGTGGCCCAGCTCTGTGTCCTGGGGGGATGGGCCACTTGAGTCCTTGGAATAGCCATTCCATCGCTTGTAAGCAGGGGTGGGGGTTTTCTCCTAATATATCAGGATTGTTAGAAAATCTAATAAACCAAATATCTGAAAAATGCGTCTCATGTCTTTTCTCGCTGACCTCAGGAAGTAACTCTAAATTCTTGTCATGTGGAGAAAAATCCCCAGCTTTATCAAACTGACAGCTAAATGGAGAGCGGCTTCAGGAGGCATATTCTCTACGTAGTTTTTTCTGAAAACGTGTGGTGCGCACATGCCTCATCTCGCCCTCGTGAAGGTGTGGAATGTGTAATGACCCGAGCGAGGGAAGCCTTGTTGCAGTGGAGACAGGCTTCCGGGCTCTGGGTGCTGGTGGGCCGCGTCCCGGGCCAAGCTCTGCGATTTGTGGTGCCCTGTTCACTTCGTGGTGTGCCGCTGGAATGAGCGGGTCAGATGCTTGCCGCCCTGTGCCCCTGGGGCTCCGGCTCCTTCCTCGCGGGGTCCCGGATACGGCAGGGCCCCTAAGTCCTCCCTGGGCCCGGGCTGGGAGGCAGTGCCTTGCATAGGGCTCCGCAGTTGGCCGTCACAGGCCGCTGCGGGTGGGGAGGAGGGGGTCCCCGTTGGTCGCTGGAAGAGCCAGAGCTGACCCGCCGTTTGCACCTGCTTAGACCAGGGCATGGTGAAAGGGTAGGACTTCATGCAGGGCGGCCTTCCGGCAGGCCCCGAAAGAGCAGTGTGTCTTCCTGCCGCCTGCAGGTCTCAGCGGGAGCCCGGGGATCTACACACCCACAACATAGATCAAGTCTTCACTACTAAGAGTCGAAATAACTTGCATAGAAGCATCTAGAATGGCAAGCAGTGCCTCATGGTAGATCCTTTGTTTCTTCTCAGACTTACAGCCGGAAGCCCTCTGCGGCTAAACAAGCCAGAAGGAAACGAGAGGCTTCAGAGAACTTGAAGAGAACCTCCCCTTGATACCGACTTCATTTGGAAAGCATTTCCATGCAGTGGTCAAAGGGCAGCCTCTGCTTTGTCACACAGGGGCCCAAGCAGTCCCCACTAAGGTGTAATGATCAGCCTTCCACGGAAGGAGATCGGACACCCTACGACGGGGCTGGATGCGTTAAATCGTGGCCTCGTTTTCTGGACTGAAATTTCACCACGTGGCTCTTGCTGTTGTTAGACGTCCTGGAGCAGTGTCCAGTATATGCCGAATGTTCTCGATCCCTTCCTAACTGGTGTACTGGCCCCAGCAACCTCTGTGTGTTCTGTGAGCCAAGACCTGTTGGGTTTCCATACCGGGTGCTGTGCGGCAGAGGAGGATGGGCTCCACGGGGCACCTGTGCTCTGAGTGTGGCGTATTCGGGTGATTGGTGGCCTTCTCTTGTCACCCACATGTCCTTACCCAGTCTGGGGGGAAACGTTGTTCGTTAGTATGGCAGGTCCCGAAGTTGAAGACTGGCTTGGCACCCCGTAGCCCTCCAGAAAACAAGTGACGGAGAGCTTTGGAAAACTATTAACTGAAATTCTTCTTAGCAGCCTTGTGTGATTTTTTTTTTTTAAAGATTTGTTTACTTATTTGAGAGTGATCGAGAACAGGAGAGGGAAGGAGAATTTTTTTTTTTTTTAAGGTTTTATTTATTTATTTGAGAGAGATCACAAGTAGGCAGAGACAGGCGGGGGGGGGGGGAGCAGGCTCACCGCTGAGCAGAGATCCCGATGTGGGGCTCGATCCCAGGACCCTGGGATCATGACCTGAGCCGAAGGCAGAGGCTTTAAACCCACTGAGCCACCCAGGCGTCCCATGTATATTACTTTTGTACAGAAAATCCGTATCATCTTTTCTACAGAAAATTCTATGAATTGAACTCCCATGTAGCATTGGTTTCTATCCTGCATTCTTGTGCATAGGTTAGACTACAAGAAGTTCACTTTAACCTCGGGGCTAAAATCTGTTGCTGCTGTTTTCCACAGTCGCTAACTGAAAACAGATTCAGTGTTCTATGAAATTATTCAAACTGTGAATATCCTACAGCAATTCAAGCTGCTATTTGGGGAGTTTATAGGAAGGCAAATGCTTATAATTTAAAGTTGCATATACAACATAGAGAAAAAATTGAATACATCAAGATGTTAAATTTTTTTAGTTAGGGAATGTGGGTGAGTGTTTTCCCACCCCGCCACACATACACTTCTTTATGCTTTTATACAATGTAAAACTCCTTTGTACTGAGTATTTTTAAAAAAGAAAATGAATGTTGTATACAACTTTGCAGAACTTGGCTTTTCCAACTAGGGTTCTTTGAAGATTTAAAGATTTATTTCTTTTAGAAATTCTTTGTAGCCTCCATTGCAGTGAGTATGATAAAATAGTACATGTGCAAGGCTTTGTATGAGGCATAAAACAGTGTCTAAGTTATCGCACTACCTTCTGATGAGACTCATGCCTTGTCCCTCTGGCTTGTGTGAGGACGAGAGAAGAAAGCCCCGTGGGGTTTTCGATTTGGGCCATCTTGAATCCCCAGGAAGAGCAAGAGGGGAGGGAGCAGGAGAGAATATCCTGGAGGCAGGGGTAGGAGAGCAGCAGTGTGTTACTGTGTGCCAGACGGGGAGATGCCTCGGGAGATGCTGGCTGCCTCGTCGTTCCTCATCGGGATGGCTCCGGGTCCCCCTGCCTCCTGTCCTCGGCAGCCTCGAGAATCTCGTCTGTGGGCTCTTTCTTTCCAGCATCGCTGGGCACTCTCCAGCAATCATTCAGAAGGCGCTGTGGGCAAACATGATCTGTTTTCTCTACCAGGCCACAGAATGCGATCTTTACATTCAAAGTTCTGATGTTGGGTGGGGTGTGGGGTGTGTGTGTCCTTGGGCTTCTGTAATCTGGCTGCATGAGCGTTCTGTGTTGTAAATTTCTCTTATTTATAACTTCCTGAGAGTTCTTTCTTTCAGTTCCTCTTAAAGTTATGTAAACTTGGGGAGTTTGGACCGGTTCCCTTTTAACCTATTATACTTAGTAATAGATTTTTTATTTAGAGAAATTTCTGAGGGTCCATGTGGGACTCAGAGGGATTTCTCTGAAGTATTCTTATTTTTCCTTTGAACCACCATAGGCACATGGCCTGTCCTAAGGTCCTGGTGAGAGAATTCACAGGGCCCTGTGCATAGTGGCTGGATGACTTTGAACCCTAAGTCATAAACATGGTGGGCTCTTTAGGGGAAATCAGAAGAAAGATCCCTCCCCACCTACTGTCCTTGAGTCTAAAGCGAGCACCTAATCTGATGGCCAGATGCCTGTGGTTCAGGGTTTTCTTAGAGATCTCCTCCACTTCCCCCCCGCACCTGGTGAAGGCAAGGAGAGCTGACACGTTTCAGGCCTGCCCTTTGGTTAAATGAGCCTGCCCTGCCTCTCTTTTCCTATCCCTTCCCTACATCCTAGGGGTAGATCGGGCTTTTCTTGGGAGGGAGGGAGAGAAACCTTGAGATCTGTCCCCAGTGAGTCTATGACCTTTTCTGGCCCTGTCCTGCCCGTCAGCGATGCAGAGTGCCCTCTGTCCGCCTGGCAGGAGCCCATAACCCCATGTGCCCTGGAGAACACCTGTGGCCTGTTGTCACCCCCTTCTCAGGAACACAGGAGCTCCTGGGGTCTCCAGACAGGAGAAGAGTGCTGGTCACTCCTGCGGCTGGTTGCTCATGGCCTGGGCACACACAGTGCACTGTGGCTGCTTTAAGTAAAAGTTGTATTTGGGGAAGAGTTTGTGATGTACAGAGACATTTCACCGCTGGCCCAGAGCATTCCCAGGTACGGGACACCCAGCTTCCCTGCGGTCAGGATTTTATGTTATGACAGTAAGTTTCCCCAGTCCAGGAGCCAATATTGGTAATGACCAATAAGCTCATTCTCTGGTCAGATCTCCTTAGTTTCCCCCTGATGTCCTTTTCTGTTGCGGGATTTCCTTCAAGGTAGCACATGACGTCCCGTCCTCTTCTTGCCTCGGGCTCTCCTGGACAGCGAACCTGCTCTCAGACTGCCCTTCTCTGGCTGGGCCTCACCATGTGGGGCCGGGCTGGTCGGCTGTCCGCAGCACTGCTCTGCTGACTGGGATTTGCCTGATATTTCTGTCACGGTGAGCCCAGGGTTCTGGTTTCCTGGGAGGAAGACTGCAGACGTAAAGCACCGTTCTTATTAAGCGTGATGTTTTTTACTTGGATTTTTCCAAGTTTTCTTAATTCTAGAAATTAAGATTTTTCACAGTCTCCGTGCTTTGGAAATCTTGACACTTTTAGGGGAGGAAAATCAACTTTGGAAGCTTTCTGGCAAAGAAACTTTTCTCACTGGAATGGTCCAGCTTGGGTGATGGTATAGGCTGGATTTTGTCCCCCAGAATTCATATGTTGAAACCGTAATGCCCAGTCCCTCAAAATGTGACCATGTTTGCAGATAGGGCCTTTAAAGAGGTAGCAAAATTAAATGAGGCTCTAGCCCAACCTGACTGGTGTCCTCCTGGGGAGAGGGAGAGACACCAGGGATTCTGGCACGGACAGAGGAAAGGCCATGGGAGGACACAGCCAAAAAGTGGCCGTCTGCAAGCCAAGGAGAGCGGCTTCGGGAGAAAGCAGTCTTGCTGACCCCTTGATCTTGGACATCCAGCCTCGAACTGTGCGGAAATAAGTTCCTGTTGTTGAAGCCACCCCATGTGTAGAACTTGTTATGGCAGCCCCAGCGGACGCATATTGGGGGCTGGGGGTGGGGGGGGGGCACCAGGGATCAGCGCTGCTGTGCCATCCTGTGTTTGTAGAGCTGACTGTTCGGGGCAGGAGAGCCTGCTGCGCGTGTCTTGTGTTTGTGGTGTTCATCCTGTCCTTCATCCTTCATTTCACACTGGAATATTTCAAGCTCCCAGGTAGTGTTGGGGATCTCGGGAGTGCACATGCTGCCGAGAACCTCTTATCCCCACGTCGGCGGATCTCGTCCTGTGGGGCCGACAGAGGATGCTGCCTCTGCGGCGTGGGAGTCGGCTCATGAGCTTGAAGAGCGGACTTTGCTGTCCCAGGTGTGGCGGGCCGGTGGCCCCGTGGCCGCAGGTCGGTGCCGCCCCGACACAGCTGCGGAAGTACATAGAGCCATGCCTCTTCCTTGTGCTTTGTAGTTATTTTTGCTTTCATTTCTCTGCTTTTTTTCTAGGTGAGTCCCTCTCTGGGCAACAGTCCGGTGTTTCATGTGCAAGTGTTTCCCAGGCACGGGGCATCTGCCGGGCTGCTGACCAGGGGCTCTGTGGCTCTCGACGGTTTCCGAGATCTGGAGCCACACGGCAGTGCTGACTGAGGGGCAGGCCTGAGCCACCACACCAGGTCACAGTTCTCCAGAGTGTCTGCCCCTGAGCCCGCTGCTCACACGGCAGGGTTTCATTTCAAGCTAGCATCCCCTCCTCCCAGATGTTTTTTCTCTTGAAAACAAAGGCTTTTATTGTCTCTAGCTGTCGGGAAGGATGAGGGGTGGAAGCTCCCAGAGTTGAAAGGGCTCAGAGCCCAGGGCTGAACTTTGTCTGGATGCTAGCCCTTCCTGGCTCCTGGCCGCCCTCCTTTCTACCTTCCTCTGCCCTCCGGACTCTCTGTCTCCCCCTCTGCTGCAGACTCACTGCCCCGGGGGTTGGGCATCATGCTTGGCAGCTACACTCCGGCCTCGGGGAAGGGGGATGACCAGGGCTGCTGGTCTGGACCCTGTGCCTTACCCAGATGCCCTGGTGTATGGCCTTCTCCCCGTGGGCCCTGCAGTCTGTTGGCTCCATATTTGCTTTCACTCTCAAAGACCTGACGTCTGGTTCTACACTCGCCCCTTCCCTTCCCACCCCACCCCTTGCAGGAGCACTGTCGCAGATAGTGCCCCCCCCCACACTGCTCTGCCCCCATGTCCTCCCACCTGGCTTCCCAGATGGCTAAAGTAGCCCATCACTACCTGCGCTTTCTCGCTTCTCCAGGTGCCGTGACACATGGGAGCCCAGCTCTGTTCATGCAGCCTCCTGCTCGCTATGGCTGTAATGGCTTCCACGTGGTCTGCTGACTTTGGAAAAGACCCCTGGGAAAGTGACTGAGCACCCCCTCCCCACCCCTGCACACACACACCCGCCCTAGACTGGGTGTCTGCATGCCCCCACCCCTCTCCCCCAGCCTGGGCACCCACCGAGAGAGCTGCCACCTTCCTCCTTTCTGTGGCCCACCCGCTGCTACCAGTCGCTTCCGTTTCGTCCTCTCGCCTCTGCCAGAGCTGCCCGCCGCTCACGCCTTGCACACCTCACCCTGTCTGAAAATCCCACCCCCAAGCGCATGCTGCCCTGAGAGCTTTACGTACTGCGGCCCCGCAGAAGAGGCCTGTCCCTGTGATGCCGCGTGGAGCCTCGTTTCGGGACCTTGTGCGGCCTGCTCCTTTGTTTCCACGTGCAGGTGAATCCGTGGGGGACCCTGGCTGCCCACGTGCTCTCTCTTCCCTCCCGACATACCCACCTTGTGCCCACCCTTCCTGGGGTGTCCAGCTTTAGGGGGCCAGACTGGTCAGGGGGCCCCCATTTGTTTTTCCCGGAGGTGTATTTTGTTACTGTTTTAGCACAGGCGCGTGCTTCCGTTCTGGCCAGTGGAGCGGGTGCCAGGCCTTCAGGGAGGAGACGCTCCGTCTCGTGCTGGGCTTAGACCCACCACGGAGGGTGAGCCTCGTGCACCCCTGGGCGGAGGGCGGGCTGACCTGGGGCCTCCTAGGCTTCCACCGGCTGTGTTCAGGAGTGCGGGCCTCGCTTTCTCATTTCCAGGGTTCGTGCAGGACACTAGGTAACCAAATAATTGGACTTATTTTTGAGCCCTTGAAGCTCTTCTGTGGTTAACTGTATACGAATTTTCTAGCACATTTTATTTACTGACTTGCATCTCAGAAGACAGTGGATGATATGGGTGTCTATTTCTTAAAGACTCGCTGGAGTTTTCAGGTTACTCGCAGGGAAACAGTGGTGTGAGCTGAATTTGTGCCTCACCTTTAATGCCTCACCGTAAGCTGGAAATTGCATGTGTGTTTTTTTTAAAGATTTTATTTATTTGTTTGACAGAGCGAGACTGGGAGAGAGGTAATACAAGCAGGGGGAATGGAAGAGGGAAAAGCAGGATCCCCACTTAGCAGGGAGCCATACGAGGAGCTCGATCCCAGGACTCTGGGATCATGACCTGAGCTGAAAGCAGATACCTAACGACTGAGCTACTCAGGCGCCCCTGGAAATTGCATGTTTAAACCAGGAAACCTACCATGGTCAGCTGACCATTTCTCCAGGTCTCTGAAAGGCGGTGTGGTGGTGCTAGTGTCTGGCTTTATCCTGTGCCTGCTTCCCGGCAGCCCTCCCTGTGAATATTCTCTTGTGGCGTTCCCCCCCAAACCCCCCCCCCCCCGTTCGCTCCCCTGGACATACTGTCTCAGGTCCCACCCTGGCCACAATTGGAGGCCACATCCTGGTTTCCTGATGCTTCTGCCGAGATGCCTTTTATCCGTCGGCATAACCTTGACTCTAGGGGCCCTAGGCCTCTCAGCAGGGAAGGAGCTGGCCTGTTGCTGGATACAGTTCTCGGACAGGAGCTCTCTGACGCCAGTGTTCCGATGTCCGTGGTATAAGGAGGTGCCACTCCGCACCCCAAGGAAGAGCTGGTTCCATCTGGAAAGAAGCCTTCGGGGACGGGGACGGGCTGCTGTGTGTTCTCTGAATTTTGTTGCCGTTAGGATTTGTTGGGAATGGTGGGTTCCCTTCATTTGTTAATAGATGCATTTTGAGAATGAAACATAACTGCATTCAGAAAAGTGACCAGGCGGCTAGGACAGCTGCGTGAGTTTTCAAGGAGCAAACACAGGGGTGTAATTCATTGTCCACATCAAGAAGCAGAACTCCTGGGGTGCCTAGGTGGCTCAGTCGGTTGAGCGTCTGACTTCAGGTCGTGGGCTCGGAGTCCTGGGATCAAGCCCCGCATCAGGGTCTGCTTCTCCCTCTACCCCTCCCGCCGAGCCTCCTGCTTGTGTGCTCTCACTCTTTCTCAAATAAATAAAATCTTCAGGGGAAAAAAGATTCATTTATTAAAAAGAGAGAAAGAGAGAACGTTCCTGTCTACATGTACTAGGCCCCAGAGCACCATTGGGCCTTGCCCCTAAAGATACTATATCTTAAATTTTCACACCATAGATTACTTTGGTCTCTGTTTGACGTTCTTATACATGGATTGCATATGTACATCTGGGTCTAGGTTTTTCACTCTTCTGTGTAGCTGATGCATGTGTGTTCTTGCTTGGGGCTAGAGGAGGTCACTCAGTTTGTCTCCTGAACCGCAGGGGTGTATGTGTGTGTACGGGTGTATGTTTCAGGGTACTTTTGAAAATTCTTCCTGGCTTTGACCTCCTTGTGGTCCCTTTTCATCCTTCCCCAGAGATCAGCCATCTTGAACACAGATTTGAGGTCTCTTGCCTCAGAGCTCATCCTGGCTGCCCTGTGGTTGGGGTCTGCCTTCCAGAAGATTCCGTTTTCCCACAGACGCTTTGTAACCAGTTCAGTACAGCATTGAGATTCATGCTAGCTGCTTCTGGGTTTCATTTCCTTTCCCGGAATTTCATCCATGGAATCTGGATTCCAAGACACATCAACTTCCCTTTTTTTTTTTTTTTTTTAAGATTTTATTTATTTATTTGTCAGAGAGAGAGAGAGAGATCACAAAATAGGAAGAGAGACAGGCAGAGAGAGGGGGAAGCAGGCTCCCTGCTGAGCAGAGAGCCCGATGCGGGGCTCGATCCCAGGACCCTGAGACCATGACCTGAGCCGAAGGCAGCGGCTTAACCCACTGAGCCAACCCAAGCGCCCTCAACTTCCCATTTTTAAGAGGATAATCCAACTGCTAGAATATTGCCTTTGATCTGTTCGGTTTTGTCTTTTTGGTTTGTTACAGCTGTTAACTGTTCTTACTCTTCTGTGCTTGAATTGGCTGCAGCTCAGTATTCATGAAACCAGGTGCATCTCCTCGTGGAGGAAGCCTGGCATACCACCACGATAGCCATCAAACCCGGGGGCAAGGGGTTGGGCCCTCCGCGGGTTGGGGCTTCATTCTGAAGCATAAGATAACGTGCTCAGGGAGTGATACTCATCTTAGGGACTTTCAGGGCCCGTCCTGGTCTCTGAATGAGATGCTGTCACAAAGGCCCCTGCAGTGAGTGACCACAGCGTGTTGGAATGCAGTGTGCTCCCAAGGAAGGTGGGATTGATTGATCTTGTCCTAAAAGCTGCATGAATCCAGATACGAGTGCAAACCGCCAACGTACCCAGGTACTCGCAGGTGAGCACAAGAGGGGCGGTGGCGAGTGGGCGTCCAGACACGCTGGCGTTTGATGAAGGGGGGCAGGGGGGCAGCAGAGGAACCAGGGGGGTCTAGAGAGAATGAGTGACCGGCATCTAGCGGTGCCCGCTCTGCTGTTCCTGCGAAGTCGGTGGGTTGAGCCTCGGCCACTCCGGATGGATGAATGCTACTTGGGATGTGATTCATTCTGTATTCTCGTCCTCACGAGTGAGTCGGCAGCCTGCGTTCTGGCGTCCTGCCAACACGCTGGTGCTGCCTTCCGCGCACCGCATTCCCCAGCCTCATTTGGTGCTGGCTGATTCTAAGGATTTCTCCCCTTTGATTTAATCATATCCTAGTGGAATTAACTTTTTTTTTTTTTTAAAGATTTTATTTGTCGGGGAGAGAGAGAGATCACAAGTAGGCAGAGAGGCAGGCAGAGGCAGAGAGAGAAGCAAGCTCCCTGCGGAGCAAGGAGCCCAATGTGGGACTCCATCCCAGGACCCTAGGATCATGACCTGAGCTGAAGGCAGCAGCTTAACCCACTGAGCCATCCAGGCATCCCGGAATTAACTTTTAAAAATGGTTTTTCTTTCCTCCTTCGTGCCTGTGGCTGCATTTCTCCTTACGCATGGTGTAGGGGAGGGATTCGAGGAGCTGATGTAATCAGGGAGCTAATACCCCCCATGCCTCGGAGCCTACCGAGAGGCAAGCTCTAGGAGATAAAAATCTTTCGCTACAGGGTTACCAGGAGAGGGAGACTATAGGATATGTTTTATGTTTCACCACAAGTGGATATGTGACCTTGAATGAGTGACTTCATATCTCTGAGCTGAATAAACTGCCCTTTGGCCAACTTTTTAGCCTCATGAATCTGTTTTTTCTCCAAGATAGGGGTGTTCCTAGGTATATTTCCGATGCAGAAAGGTTTCATAGTGCATGCCAGGAGCCCAGCCCAGTGTTACCAAGTGAGCCGTTCAGTGAAGGGTTTTGTGTTGTTATTCCTGGAACACACAGATTCTGGTCCATGCATCTGCCTTGATCACCTAAAGGGCCAGAGCAAAGGAGCATCCACTTAGGACCATCCTCAGGGCAAGAACATTTACCCAAGAGTACATCTAACAGTACATCCAGACTTGGCCATCTGTCCGTCCGCGCGCGCGCGCGTGTGTGTGTGTGTTTGTGTGTATGAGAGAGAGAAGTACAGAGCATGGGATCACCGTGCAGCCTCTGTCCCTGCCTCGTAAGCACGGCCCATCTGCAGCTCTAAACCATTCTGGGTGGCTTTTTTGGCAGCTGGTGCAACAATGTTAAAGGCCACAGCCATGTGAGAGCTCAGGAAGCAGGGCACGTCCTCTGTACTCACATGCACGCCGCAGGACAGACTAGATGTGCCACTGGCAGGAGCGGCCCTGATGGAGGCCGCTACTTGGACGCTACTCACTCACCGTCTGTCCTTCATCTTGTTGACTTTGTTCCTTCCATTACGCAGAGTTAGGCACCTGAGTCTTGATTTCGGCTCAGGTTCTGATCTCAGGGTTGTGAGATCGAGCCTGTTGTGGAGCTCGCGCTCAGTGCACAGTCTGCTTGAGATTCTCTTTCCCCTTCCATTGCCCGCCCCCCATGCTCCTGCTTGTGCATGCGCGTTCACTCTCTTACTCCCTCTCAAATCTTTTTTAAGATTTTACTTATTTGAGACAGAGCAAGAGCACAAGCAAGGAGAGCCGCAGTCAGGGGGAGAAGCAGGCTCCCCACTGAGCAGGGAGCCCGCTGTGGAGCTTGATCCCAGGGTCCTGGGATCATGACCTGAGCCCAAGGTAGACACTTAACCTACTAAGCCACGCAGGCGCCCTCAAATAAATAAATTAAAAAAAAAAAAAAAAAAGATTTTCCAAACATTTATGAATGCTTCATGCATGGCATTGCTCATTGGTTTTTTAATAAGGTGAGGGTAAATGACAAGGGAGCACTCATTATACAAGTGTTGCATTATTTTCATGCCTTTTTTTTTTTTGCCCAGACTGTGGGAGAAGTGAGGAAAGGTGGGAGAAGCAATGATTTATGGGATACCTCAAGCATGGTGGGAAAAGTAGAGGATTGTGGGCGACGTGGGGCATGGTGGGAGAAGAAATGGTTTATGGGAGCTGGGAGACATGGCGGCTGAAGGAATAGACTGTAGAGAGGCAGGGGATTGTGGGAAGGGGAATGGATTGTTGGAGAAGTGAAGAATGATGGGAGAAGAGATGGTTTCTGGGGAATGTGAAGCATGGTGGCAGAAGAAATGGATTGTGGGCGACGTGGGGCATGGTGGGAGAAGAAATGGTTTATGGGAGCTGGGAGACATGGCGGCTGAAGGAATAGACTAGAGAGGCAGGGGATTGTGGGAAGGGGAATGGATTGTTGGAGAAGTGAAGAATGATGGGAGAAGAGATGGTTTCTGGGGAATGTGAAGCATGGTGGCAGAAGAAATGGATTGTGGGAGACGTGGGGCAT
>PISX010012697.1:0-59708 GCA_004024625.1 Mellivora capensis
ACCTTACACCAGTTAGAATGGCCAAAATTAGCAAGACAGGAAACAATGTGTGTTGGAGAGGATGTAGAGAAAGGGGAACCCTCTTACACGGTTGGTGGGAATGCAAATTGGTGCATTTGAATTTCAACTCTATTCCCTTACTAGTTGTTGAGAATTCAGCTAAGTTTCTTAACCTCCCTAAGCCTGACTTGGGTTATCTACAAAATGGGAAGTTGTAAGTATCGAGAAGGAGTATGAAAGAATAGCTCGGAGACTTGTGTCCGGATTTAAAAAAAAAAAAAAAAGAAATAGCACAGTGTGCTGATTGTTCAACCAACAATAGGTTGACATAGTCGCTGGGAGGCAAAAGTAACTGAAGTAGTAATACAAATATTCTCACTTCAATGAATAAATGATTAATAGTTCACTAGGAGAGCATTTCACAAATTACAGACTACATGCCCGTGATGACAGAGAAGACAAACTTACATGGTATGTAAAATGAGCCTTAAATAACGTTAAATCACGAAGAAGGGGAGAACGTCATTCCCTGGACAACTTGATTTCAATGATGATTTAGTGCTTCTCATTGTGTCAAGGAGAAAGTCTTGGTTTGATGCCAGAATTTCTTTAACATCTTTTAGTAACATGATCAGGACTTGGGTGCAGACGTTGGACCAGCAAGGAAATCTAGCTAGAATGTCAGACTTTTCTTTACGGTTTTTGCATTATTTTTTAATGGTACCTCTTATTTGTGGAAAATAGCACTGGTTTTCCTTTCATGGTGGCCACATCCACATTCCTTTGTAAATAAGTAAGATCTGAGTCAGTTTAAAGAAAATATATATGTAAGAGTTCAGGTGGCGTGGAGTCATGGTAGAACCAGCGGTGAGTAATGCGCATGTGGGAAACCTTGAAAAAAGAGGAAGAAGGTGCAAATATCTGGTTATACTGAGTAATATACACGCACACCTGTGAAAAACTTGCCGTCTTTTTTTCTAGGTTTCTGTTTAGATCCGACTGCGTGAACGGTATGGCTCCACAGAGATGGTCTCTCATCTTCTCAACTTCAGTTCTCTAGGGAGACTATGACTACCCAGATGTCCCCCCGAGGTGGGGGCAATTGGGAAATCTCCTTCCCCCAACCGAAGGAAACACACTCACAAAACTCCCCGCAGGCCACTTCTCCACAAGTGCAACAGGAAGATGTGTGGACGTCGCTTGACAGCTTGGTCACAACTCACAGACTCAAGCGTCTACAGGGGTCGAAAGACCCAGGGCACAGGATACACACTTTGGTACAAATGTTCCACCTAAAAAAGAACTTGATGCCGGGGCATTTTTTCAGTTTGTGTGTTTTTAAAAAATACAATAATGATAAAAATTTAATCATTATATATATGTGTGTGTGTATACACACAGGGTATACACACACACACACACACACACACACATAAAATAGTGATGTGTCAGGTGAAAAAAATCATCCTTGCAGTTTGAAAGACAGACACACTTTGCATGTGAAGTGTATACAATCCTATTTCTATACATAGAGAAACAATGTATTATGGGTTAGATTATATAACTTGTGGGTTATCTCAAGTTAGCTCAAGGATGAGGATAAATAGGAAAGGATGCTGGGACTTGGGGCCGGACACAGAGGGAGAGAGAGTCGTGGGGACCCAGGTAAACTGGAGAGCACGTGTTGCTTTAGAAAGTGCATCAAACATTTAGTCCCGATCAACTGCGGTAAAAGAATGTTGCCAAACCCTCAAATTTCTTAATAAGAACTTAAAACTGTGAATTTTAATATGCAGCTCCCTGCTTATTAAATGTTGGCAATTAATTTCTTTTTAAAAACATTCTTGGGGCACCTGGGTGGCTCAGTGGGTTAAAGCCTCTGCTTTTGGCTTGGGTCATGATCCCAGGGTCCTGGGATCGAGCCCCGCATCGGGCTCTCTGCTCTGTGGAGAGCCTGCTTCCTCCTCTCTCTCTCTGCCTGCCTCTCTGCCTACTTGTGATCTCTGTCAAATAAATAAATAAAATCTTAAAAAAAAAAATGCTTTCCTGGGGTGCTTGGGTGGCGAAGCTGGTTAAATGTCTCACTCTTGGTTCCAGTTTGGGTCATGATCTCAGGGTCATGAGATCGAGCCCTGTGTCGGGCTCCATGCTCAGTGCAGAGTCTGGTTAAGACCCTCCCTCCTTCTGCCCTTCCCCATTGTGCTCTCTCTCTCCTTAAAATAAATAAATGTTTAAAAAATAAATTAATTAAAAAATTAAAAAACCAAAAAGCACTCTTTCACCCTGCAACATCATGGAGAACTAGTCACTGAGATGGTGACCGCCATCTGATTTATTCATACTCTATCTTGGATGAGTTAGGAAACCCGATCAGTGTGGAGCTCGAGTGCCGGCCGGAGAAAGGCTGGGTGTCAGGACTCAGTTGCTTTGGCAGCTGACAAAGAATGAAAAGAAACGTCCAGTAAGCACACGATGACATTTCCAACCTTGTGTTACCAAGGGGAAAACGTCCAAGACAGAATACTGATGAGAGACCATCGTTTTTTACTAAGCAGATGCAACATACTTTTTTTACTGCTAATGCCTGATTTCAACCCGTACGCAAATAAACAGTCCTTCTCACACATCGATGTATTCATTCATCCATCCGTCTGTCTGTGGAAATACAGATTTGAGTGATAGAGACCCAGTCCCTGGCTACAGGAGGTCCTTTAATTGGAGAGGAATTTGGCTACACACACACACACACACACACACACACACACACATATACTATACTATATGTATATGTGTATGTATATATATCAGATGCCTTTAGAACATGACTACCTTTTTTTTTTTAAAGATTCCACCTATTTATTTATAGACAAAGATCCACAAGCAGGCAGAGAGGCAGGCAGAGGTGGGGGGGAAGCAGGCTCCCTGCTGAGCAGAGAGCCCGATGCGGGGCTCGATCCCAGGACCCTGGGATCATGACCTGAGCCGAAGGCAGAGGCTCTAACCCACTGAGCCACCCAGGCACCCCAGAACATGACTACCCTTTGATCCAACACTGTAACATCTTGGAAATGCTTCTGAGAGACAATTCCAGAACAAGTCTGCATTAATGTTGCTACAAAGATGTTCATCCCTCTGCTGTGTTTATAACAGCAGAACATGTCATGTGTCAAACACTTACATGTCCAACATGGCCAGGTGGTTGACTCGTCTGTGGCACAGCCACTCAAAGGACCCCTGGCCCTATTTTGGATGATGTATTTGGCGTGGTATAGAACGGTAAACAAGCAAACAAGATGTTGACTTCAAGACAGTCTTTCAGAATCTCTAATCTTTCAGAATCTCTATCACACATATATGTGTGATATTGATATAAAAGAAGAGAAATACTAAAAGAGAGAATATTTCTCAGTGATAGGATTATAGACTTATGTCTTTCATATGTTGCTCCCTGTATCTTTAATAAGAACATCTACTCCTGTAATGAGGGGGAGAAAAGGAGCAGTATTTTAAGTTTTGATCTTTAGAACTCCTCACACTGTTAGAAATTCTTGAGGAACCCAATGTGCTTCTATTCATTTCATTTAGAGCTATCAATGTTAACCATATTAGAAATTAAAACTAAAAATTTTAGGGGCACCTGGATGGCTCAGTGGGTTAAAGCCTCTGACTTCAGCTCAGGTCATAATCTCAGGGTCCTGGGATTGAGCCCCGCATCGGGCTCTCTGTTCAGCAGGGAGCCTGCTTCCCCCCCTCTCTCTGCCTGCCTCTCTGCCTACTTGTGATCTCTGTCTGTCAAATAAGTAAATAAAATCTTAAAAAACAAAACAAAACTAAAACTTTTAAAATATTATTTCATTTTAAAATAATAACAATAATAAACTCATTCTGTGTTAACAAAAATAATATTTTGATGAAAAATAACTATTTTTCCCAATAATTTCCAATTAATCTATTTGGTTTGTTCCAAAGCGGGGGGGGGGGGGAAGCAAAAATACAGTATTGACATATTTAAAAATATGAAATATTTGAAATACCACATTAAAAATATGGTATTGACATATTAAATAGATTTGCAAAAATAGAGAACATTCTCCATTTTGGAAAATCTCTTTAATTTCCGCCCTAATGGAAGACAGCTGGATTCTCATATCTGCTCCTGCGTTCAGTATGTTTCCGCAAGTTGTTTGGGTACAAGTACATGAAGAAAATCCAGCCCCATACAGTTCTGCACTTAGAAGAGGAAGAAGTATTTTAATAGTCTTTTCAAGTTATAAAGTGCACCGTGATCCTACACTTGACAAGGGATAGCTCCTGAAAATCATTTGCAGGGCAAAATCTAAAACCTTATCAATGAACTTCTTGTTCTCTCTGCACCTGTGAGGAGATGAGAGTGGAAAAGACAAATAGCCTGTCAGTATTATAATGAAGATTGTGTGACTCCTCAGGCTCCTTGAGAGGGTCAAGGATATCCATGAATTCCTGGACCACACTTTGGGAATCACCTTCTAAATCATATACAAGCAAGTGGGTCATTCTAGGGAGGTGGCCTAGGATGGCTAGCTCCATTTTTGTTGTTGTTTTTTGTTTCCATTTTTTAGATGACATTTTGAATTATTCTGTTTTTCTCATGGACATCTCAATGTAAAAAAAAAAAATTAACTTTCTCAAGGCCATCATCATAGACTGATCCCACAGGCAGCAGATTCTGAGATGGGAATTCATGCAGGAATGCTGCTCTGAATCACCTGAGAGGGAGAGAAGGAAGCAGGACTGGGCAGCAGGAGGAGGCAGACCCTGCTGTCTGGTCTCACCATGCTCTCGGTCAGCTGGGGAGCTTCCCACTAAGTCAACCCTTGACCGCTGGCCCCCATTGAAGCGGGTGGACCAGGACTTTCTCTCCATACCAACAAGTCCTTGGAGGCTGACTGCCACAGGAAGGAACAAGGTGTGGGGAGAGAGTGAGTCCCAGAAGGAGAAAGAGTTGTCTGTAGCCAACCCTTCCAGAAGCTGGGGAATGCACCGTTGGTCCTGGAGGGGTGGTCTGGGCAGGGCACCTCAGCCACCTGTCCCTCTGTTTGCCTCCCGAGCCTCCGTAAAGAGACTTTCTGAACACTTGTTTCATCTCATGTCGGCTCTGCACACCCACACATTGTTGATGACCATGACACCGGGCTGATCTGAAGCGAACGGCCATAGGAGGAAAGGACGAAGGCTGCGCAGCTGGCATTCAGCTCTCCGCTCCCCTTGCTGGGAGGATGCTCTCCATCTGTCCTAGGCAAATCCAAAAATCAGGCTCCTGTGCCATTCACTCTGGTGGTGAGAATAAGCTTATGAATCAGGAAAGGGAGAGGAAAACATGGAAATTTTGCCTTGAGAAGACCGTCTTGCATCTGAAGTGTTAATACTGATCAAGTGAAATATTTGACATGGAAATCCACACCCATCATTTAAGATCGGGGTGAGGGGTCACAGGTCCTGGGGTCCCAAAGGCCACTGACGGCCCCAGAGCCTTAGCGAGCACAGCAGCCGCCTGGGCCTCTCTGGCACAATAACCTTCTCCCTTCTGGAAGCCCCACAGAAAGAAATCTCCAGTCGGCTTCCGTCTTGTAGCTCACATTTGCTCTCATGTAGTGAGGAAAAACCAAGGATGTTTCCTATCAGGGCTGCTCGGGAATTCCCACCCCCTTTCCTGTAAGCAGGAAGAGAAAACAAGACAGACCTTGCCTGTCCTCAGGTCTGTGTTTACCACCTCATTCATTCGCTGCGAGAAGGAAAACCTCCTGAGAGTCCATGCGATGAGGGAAAATTATTCGCACCTCATCATCCCGTATTTCCAACTCTCCTTGCAGGAGTATTTACAGATGCTTCTAATTTAAAACAGCTTTCTGACCGACGTCCCCCCGCAGCAGAGCCCATGAGCAACCTCGCAGGGTCTGCAGTTTTGTTTTATCTTGGGTTCACTCACGGTAAGGAAGACTTGGAACGTGCTAGAAAAACAGCAGAAGAGAGATTCCTCTCCTCTTGCCACCCCCAAGAACATGATTTAGCACGGAAGCCATTCATTGTCATGATGAAAGGAAAGAACCCAATGCCTGGAATTGTGGGGGTCTCACAGGGTTTGATTTCCTTGCTAGTTTGTGAAGATTCCGGTGCTTTCTCAGTGGCCTCTCCAGGCTGTGCTGTCCCTCCTATGGCTATGACCTCCGCGCAGACTCTGAGACATTCCTATTCTCCGAGCCTCTGTTTCCTTCTTACCCAAATAGATACTCCTTGTGTGAAGATTATAAAGAACACACTGGCTAACGTATAAGAAAAAGATCTGAAAAATACCCAATGATGGGGGGGGGGGGGTTTGCAAAAAAGCAAAAGTGCATATTGGATTTTTCTGGCTCACCCAAAGCAGGGTGGGCAGGCAGGACCTCTGGCTCAGTGATCAAAAACATGGCTGATGGGGGCTCCGTGCGACACAGGGGCCTGCACATAGGAGGAGGGGATGTTGGCAAGGCTGGCTCGGGAGGGGTCCCCGGAAGGGTGCTGGAGAAGATTTGGATTTCCAGGGGACCCTTTGTGACACAGCGACCCACTGCAATCCAGATTCCGGGAAAGCAGTTTGATCTCTGGCAACTTGGTGAGTCTGTCAATATTTGCAGAGGGGGGGAGACTGTAAAGTAGGAAGATGAAGACGCAAACCGAGTCAGGAGATGTTGATGGCAAACACCACCTAATGTGTGTAGGGCCGAGAAGAACTCTTTTCTTCGTGAGTCCCTGCGGTGTGGACACTAGGAAGTGAATTCTTCCACCAGAACGTTCGTGCTTCCGAGCACCAGCGGCTACCTCCCTCCAGTCAGGGCCCTGAGCTTGGGTAAATGCTCTGTGGTCCCCATTTTGAAACTCTTGAATAATTTTGTCTTTGAACTTGTGTTGCGGAAGCAAGAACAGCCAGACCCAGCTCCCTGACGGTCCTCCCCGACGGTACTCCACGCCGGCCAGGATGGGCAGCAACTGGCAGTGGGGAAGCAAAACGGCCTGGATGTTCAGCGAGGCAATGCGGTGACTTCTTTTAAGACAAAACATGCCCTGACCAGAGGGTCCAGCGTTTGTGCTCCTTGGCGTTTGCCCAGAAGAGCTGAAAATGTATGTCCACGTGAACGCCTGCCCATCGATGTTTACAGCAGCTCTGTTCACAATGGCCAAAACTTGAGAATAATCAAGAGGTCCTTAGCAGGTGAATACTGTTATTATTATGTTATTCAGCATAAGAAGATGCAAACTATCCAGCCATGAAAAGGCATGGAGGAAACTTAAACGTAGATTACTGAGAGAAGTCAGTCTGAAAGGGCTACATCTTGTATGAACCCAATATATGACACTGAAATGGGAAAAAGGATGGGATGTTAAAAAAAAAAAATTACTGGTTTCCCAGGGCTGAGGGAGAGGAGGAATGTGTAGGCAGAGCACAGAGGACCTTTAGGGCAGTGGTGTTACTCTGTGGGATACAAGAGCCGACCCGTGCCATTATCTATTTGCCCAATCCCGTAGAGTGGATAACCCCCAGAGGGAACTCTAACGTGACCTACAGACTTGGTGTCATTATGATGTGTCCACGTAGGTTCATCAAGTTGTCCCCACTCTGGTGGGGGGTGTGATCACGGCAGAGGCTGTGCGCAAGAGGGATATGAGTTCTCTGAAAAAAGAGAAAGTCTTTTTAAAAAGCTGATGGTCCCTGAGGCATATCCGTGAGCAGAGAAGTCATGCACAGTGCACACCCCCACACACCCCCACAGTCCATCGTGTCCCGTTCACACACAGCATTCGTGATGCCCCACAGGCAAAGAATCCCAGAGGGACCTGTGGTGGGTGGGTGACCAGCCAACCTCAATGTGAGTTCAAGGTAAGTGTGTTATACCTACCGCGGAGTGTGTAGGGACGCTGACAGCCCTCAGAAGTCGTGCTTTCTTCAAATCGGAAATCGTTTCAAGTGCACAAAGAAGGCAACACATTCTAGAACTCTGTCCTATCCTTTCTCCCTCATGTCACCTCCTTATAACAGCTAATGGGCTGAAAATGATGTCACAGAAAGGGAGAGATGGGGCAATCCACATCTTTTCCTTTTAACCCTTCCTTACGCACCAGCATACTGAAGGTAGAGAGTGTTGGTCGAGTGTATGAGGATCTAGAAGTGAAGTTAACACCACTATGTTTGTGTGGCATTTACTCTAAGTCAGAATGAGATACATACGCTTGCACAAGCTTCGAAATACGTCGTGGGATTCTCGGGCTTCTGCCCATGAACGCTTTGCATTTAAACCCACATTGCACAGTATCCAGATGAATGGTTAAATTCACATGAATAATTTAACATTTTAATTCTTCCTTACTTAGAACAACTTTGAATAGCAAAGGAAATACCTAAGAAGCCAAGAGAGAGAGACTATGGAAAAAAGGAAAATGCTTTATATATATATATATTTTAAGATTTTATTTATTTGGTAGAGAGAGGGAGAGAGAGCACAAGCAGGGGGAGCGGCAGGCAGAGGGAGAGGGAGAAGCAGGCTCCCCGCTGAGCAAGGAGCCCGATCTGGGACCCGATCCCAGAACCCTGAGACCATGACCTGAGCCAAAGGCAGATTCCCAACTGACTGAGCCACCCAGGTGCCTCCGAAAGTGCTTTATACTTTAGCACCTCCAACAGTACTTTCCCTGCTTCGAGAACAAGGGGCTCTGCATTTCCTTTCTCACTGGCTCCTGTAAATCCCAGAGCCAGCCCTGCCCCCACTGCTATGAAGTTAACATCGACCGGGAGGCCACAATATGCCAGACATGCCGTTAAGCGTCCCACACAGATAATGATCCTTAACGGCCTGGGTCGCTCCTACCCCCAAAGAGTAAGACATCGTCCACATGGCAGTTACTGTCACAAGGACTATGAGTGAGCCGGGCCAAACAAGAAGGGCTTGTCGAGCACCTGCTCTGTGGCTGGAAGGCGCCCATCTCATTTTGCAGAGCGCTAGGATCGGGGGTACAAAGATAAGCACAAAACAAACACAAGGTTGCTCACAGAGAAAGGGGGCCAACAGAGACGGGGGCGCAAAGTGGCCGCTCGTTATCACACAGCCCGTCAATCAGAGTCACGATCCAAACCCAGGCCTGGAGCCCAAGCTCATGAGCCCCTGGGCCAGACTGCCTCTGTGATGATGTTGGCCCCATGTGCATGCGTGGCAGATGTTTAATAACTGGGTTTATTACATTCCAGATTTAAAGATACGGCGCTGAGCTGGAACTGAGTTTACTGCCTTCATTGTGGGGTGTCCGATTGTGAATTCACTATCTGTTTAAATAGTATGCCTGTCCCTGAGATGTTGCTCTCTGAAAGGGGCTTTCTCTGGCTCTCCCTGTTTCTCTCTCTCTCTCTGCAGCCTTGGCTTTGTTTCATAATGAAGATCACACTCTGTATTTCTATGTTTGTTTGTAGGACTCTGTGTTCAATTGCAGTGAGCCTAAAGTGGGGCGGGGACATGGTTCCTCCCCAGTTTAAGCCCAGGGCTATATATAGCCTGGTGCTCAGCAAGTACCTGATCGAAATGGGCGCTTGGGTGAGCACATTAATGAATAAAGCCTCAATAATTACTAGTTCGCATTTCTCCTGCGTGTTTTCCCAAGAACACTGAATAGTATTTTGCATGTTTCTCTTTTTGTATTGGCTGTTAGGAAGCTCAAAGCCACATCTGTGAAGCCATCATGGCAAGCCTGTAAATCCACCTGAATATTTATTTCTGATCCAGAATGTACACATTGATGTACCCACTCTCATTGCCCCTCTTCTTTTGTTATTTTTTTTAAATTTCCAATATGCCACTGCAATTTTTTTATTTTTTTTTAAAGATTTTATTTATTTATTTGACACAGAGAGAGATCACAAGTAGGCAGAGAGGCAGGCAGAGCGAGAGGGGAAAGCAGGCTCCCCGCAGAGCAGAGAACCCGATGCGGGGCTCGATCCCAGGACTCTGAGATCATAACCTGAGCCGAAGGCAGAGGCTTAACCCACTGAGCCACCCAGGTGCCCCTCTTTTGCTATTTTTAACTGATGCTCCCATCTTGTATTACATATGTCCTTGTGAGACACTTTAATAAATATCCCTGCTGAAATTAAGTAAATTCAGCAGGCTGTCTTGAATTTCTAGCCTGCAGAGAAAAAGAATGTCCTTTTCCATGCCATCCTCTGTCTTCAGAGCACTAAGCGACCCTTAGATTACCTGCTTTCCCGTGTCCAAAGCCCACTGGGAGGGATGTTTCTGTGCCTGGGGGCGGTGCGGCTGGGTGAGATGCTAGTTCCTTCCAACGAGGTGGCTAGGCGGTGGAGGTAGTATTCTAGAAGAAATGAAGGTGAAAGGCAGACAGAACTGCAAAACCTTACAGAACATGTTTTCCCGGCTCTGGCCATAGCCCGTGGTTACTAGGGAAGGGAATCAGCGACCCAGGTCAACCCGAGCAGATACAGGGGATGGGGGGACTGGCCAGGATGCTTGGAGTGCCAGGCGGGCCTTAGTGCAGGAGAAATCAGGTGCTCGTTTGTGATTGGAGAGGTGAGAACAGCCCCCGCAGCCAGGAAGAGAACCTGCTTCTATGGGAGGATCCCTGGAGAGGAGGGCCCCACCCAGACTAGTGTTTGCCCTGCTCTGTGTGTCCAGCCAGCAGGCTCCGGAGGAGGAAGCAAAGGGCAGGGAGCGGGCTCAGCTGCCTGCTTAGCCCTGGGCCGCACCAGCTGGAGACAAGGCACCCTGAGCAGGAGCAGCTCCAGGAGACTCCAAGAGACTGCAGACACTCCCCCCAGGGGCCCGACAGGTAACAGCTTCCAGATTAGGCTTGTTTGTGGTCGGCAGCGAAATCTAGACGCTGGGCATCAGAGGATTGAGTTCAACCCCAGCTCTGCCACTGATTGACTGTGTGGCCTTGGGTGTGTGTGAGCCTCAGTTTCGCCGTCTGTGAAGTGGATCCAAAGACAGCCTTACCAAATGAGTTCTAGAAAGATTGTATGACCACATAGGTGGTGTCAGGTGTGAAGCAACAGAAATAGCTCCAATTTGCTTGGAACGATGGAGAGCCATTTCAATTGTAAGACTTGGGGTAAGAAATCAGCAGACAAAGGGGTGTGCTATGGGATTTGGGGACCATTGTCAGGACAAGAGTCCCCCATAGGAAAGCTGACTTTGAGTCTCTGCCAAGGGGCATGGTCTAAGGATGTGGAGGAGATGGGAAGAAGGACTCCTTGTGTGACTCTGGTTCTTTAATAAATTGTCTTATTTAACATTCAAAGCCGTCCTTCGAGGTGGGTGCTGGGTTCAAATCCCAGCGGCAGGACTCCAAAAGTTGGCTGTGCCCTCTGAAACTCCTTCCTGCCTTGAAGCGTCAAGGTGAAGAGAGGGTAGGTGTCTGGGGCCAGATGCCTCGGGCTGGCTGGGCGTCCCAGGGCGGGTTACTTTTCCTCCCTGGGCTTCCTTTCCTCTTCTGTAGAATGAGCACAGTCGTGCTGTCGAGATCCAAGCAGACACCTGTGCACTGATCAATGCTGGCTTTTGTTTCTATTGTCATCACACCTCTGCCTGACAGTTCGGGAGAGGAGGCAGGGGCAGTGGGGAGAACTTCCAGGTCTCCCAGGTCTCCCAGAACGGAGCTGAGATCCAATCCATTTGGGATTTGAGTGAAGGGAGTGAGGCACGCACGGGTGTACATAATTTAAGAGACACCAAGAATCTCAGTCATCCAGATAAAGTATATATATATATATTTGGGGGGCTGGGGTAGGGGCAGAAGGAGAGGGAGAAAGAATCTTGAACAGGAACCTGACACAGGGCTCGATCTCACAACCCTGAGATCATGACCTGAGCTGAAATCAATAATTGGATGCTTAACCAACTGAGACTCCCGGGTGCCCCAAGATAAATTATATTTTAAAGCAATATTTAAAAAATAAAATTAATGGCAAAACATCCACAAGGAACAAAATAACAGGTTAAGTAAAGACAGGCTCAGTAACAGCATTACCGTGTTTTTTTAAATGTTGTGTTAAAAATATAATCTTTGTCTCGATGGCTTGAGTTTTCTGACTCCCCCTTAAATTTTGCACGAGGGGCAAGTGCCTGATTCACGGGGGGGCCGGCTGGGACACCACTGGCTTCAGGCCTGGGGTGTATATGTCCTGCTTTGCCCCCAAAGTAGCCAAGAGAGGAGTGTGCTAAAGTCATTTTCTATTTAAGGGGGAGTTAAGGGACACAAGGCCAAGTCCCCAGTCATGGAGGACTCTTTCTTTCGCAAGGTTTCTGAAACTCGGGAACGGTTGGTTGTCTTTTTACCAAGAAGTCCTGTGCTTCTGGAGAGCCAGCGGCCCGTCAGGACCCATCCTGGCCAGTTTCCCACGACAGCAGATGCTCACACTGAGGGACGGGCCTCCTCCGTCCTGCTGGAGGGACACGTGCTGACGGTCGTGCCGTTGGCAGCTCCTCTTACCTGTTGCCCGGCACTTGGGAATAGTTATGGATGTGACAGCCTGATGCACCGGAGCCAGGATCGACCCCTGCTCTGCCTCCTTAGGGCTTTCTGGTCTGGGGCGGAGGGGGGTGGGGGGACGGAGAGGGATGGGAGTTACTCTTGTTTATACATTTAATCACCAACATCCATTAAAGAAAGCAGGACCAGCCCCGCACCTGTGCACTCTGGAGGCGAGGGGAATGCCTCCCTGCGCCTCAGTTTCCTTATCTGTGTAGTGGTGGAACCACAGGGTGCTCTAAGGAAAAACAGAGACAAAGAAAGTAAAGTTCCTGGTCCCAGGGCCAGGACTAGGGTGAAGCAAGCAAGGCACCGGAGGGCAAAATCCAGGGCTGGGGGAGGGGACGCTCATTTCCAAGTGCAGATTCTGCACTTGGAAAGAGAATGGCTGCTTGCATTCTGTACCTGGGGGCCTCCCTGGCCCTGCCTAGCTCAGAGGGAGCCTTCAGATAATGCTACCCGCTGCACGATTAGCTGGATGATGCTTGGTGGGACACGAAGAGTAGGAGAGTAAGCTCTAACTAAGCCTTCTAGGCATATCCACCATTTACACGCACATAACTTGAGCATTCCTACAGCAAGACATCAACTAGAGTGTTCCTGAAACACCCGGTGTGATTCTGCTAAGGGGACCTCTTCTTCTGGGCCCACATGGTCCATTCTAGGGCACAGGGCTTGGGGAGCACAGCGAAGGATGGATTTCAGTCCTCATGTGCCCCCTTGTGCAGGAGGCAACCTGTACCACTGTACGGAGGCCCTCAGAGTGTCTACCACTCCCAGCACTGTGCTGGGGAATGCAAGGAGACGCAGGGTCATGGGACCTGGCAGAGCAGGTCTGGTCTCTTTACTCATTTGATCTTGCCTTTGGAGTCGGGGGACAGAGAGCTTGCTCTGCTGGGTGCGCCAGATGGCTCTGTTGGCATGGCCCTCAACTGGGTGGTAGGGAGGACCCACGGCTTGCCTACATTCCATGGCGTTGATCTAAGGTGTTTCTGCTTACTTGGTGACTAATCCTGTCACCACTGTTTGAGAACCTCCCTTACCCACTGGACAGTCCTTTAGCTCCTTGCTGGAAGGCAGCTTTCAGAAATGCTTTCTCCGGGGCAGCTTGTCCTGTGGTTAGGGTTGGTTGACTCTGTTCCCTGGAGGGGGCCTTATTGTTAACCTCTCACTGCAAGGAGGTGACCTAAACACCAACCACTTGTGTGAAAGAGGAGGGAGGAGTTCGAGGACCACTTCCGGCTGACTAATTCTCCCGGGGAACACACCACAGAGCTAATGGGATCATAACATTCGTAAGAGAAATAAATAGTATTAGGAAGGACTAACGTTTTCTCACCTGACTACTGCCAAGCCCTTGTGCTAAATCTTTGCCCAAAGATTGCCGATGACCCTTCGGTTGTACATCCCTCCTCAAGTATGCACTAACTGTAGGTCAGACCACACTCCTTGACTGGGTGTGATTTTCATTTCTTATTGCACAGACAGCTACACAATATTTTATATTCTATAGTGCATCACATTACATAGAAACAAAATAAGAGCATAACTTACATGGCAGAGGACACAGTAGAAAGTAAGAAGGAAAAAGTTAAGAGTTTGAGCTGCGGAAGCAGGCTGCCAAGGGTTAAAGCCCGAGTTACCCACTTACGAACAGATAACCTGTATTCATCAGCTCGTGCCATTGTAACAAAAATGCCGTAGGCTTGGCGACTTAAACAACAGATACTATTTTCTCACAGCTCTGGAGGCCGGAAGTCCATGATGAAGGTCATGGCAGACTCTGATCCTGGTGGGGCCTCTTTTCCTGCCTCTCTCCCTCTGCTGTCCTCTCGCTGTGGCCTCACATGGTGGAGAATGAGCAAGTTCTCTCAGTGTCCCCTCTTCCAAAGACACTAATCCTCTGAGATCGGGGCCCCACCCCGCTAACCTCCTCTAACCTTCATGACTTCCTTAGGGACCCTGTCTCCAGACAGAGCGGCAGTTAGGGCTTCACCATTCGAATCTGGAGGGAGAAGCAGGTCAGTCCATCGCACGATCTTGGGCAAGGAGCGTCGGCTTCCTGCAAGCAGGTTCGGCATTTGTAAGATGGGATGATATGCGTGCCTCGTGGGGTTCTTGGGAGGACGTGATACACCCATATAAGACAGCACTCAGGACAGGGTCCGGCATAGAGGGCGGGCGCTGTAGAAATACGAAGTATTGTGATTTTGAAGGCACAGCACATTTGATGTGGCCCTTATTATAATGGCTAATCTTCAGTCCTTCGCTGCTGTACATGAACCGCGGGACTAAACACGGTGTGGACTGCATTCTGGTTATCTTCACATGCGAGCGGTGAGGACGAACCTGCTGCCATCTCTCCTCCACCCCTCACCCCTACAGAATGGGGGCTGAAGCTATGCCCACAGCTGGTGTGAGTCAGGACAGAGGGCTACTCTGTTTTACCACCAGGGACTAGACCCCCAGCAGCTGCTCAGAAACGTAGGTCACTAGGGGACACTGGGCCATAAGCGCGAGGAGAAAACTACCAAGTCCAGCTCCTAGAGCAGGATCCCTCAACCTCCACGTGGGTTGCATTTGGGGGCAGGTCACTCCCTGCTGGGAGCTGTCCTGTGCCCTGCACGATGTTCAGCAGCGTCTCTGGTCTCTGCTCACTGTACGCCAGCAGTAGCCCCCCCGCCCCAGCCCTGAGTTATGACCCTCAGAAATGTCTCCTGGAGGGCCATATGGTCCTCGCTTGGAAGAGTGGGGCTGACTGGAGCCACCGTGCCCTGCACACCCATTCTCGGGGAAAGGCAGCTGGAGGCCCAGGTTCCCCGGCATTTGCAGGCTTACAGCACAGAGGACCCACAAGGATGGCCCTGGCAAGGTTGGGGGGCATTTCAGATGCCTGAGCTAATGATGATTATGGGGCCCGAAGGCAGAGGCCCTTCCTCCGTCTGAGAATCCGTGTCCTGTGTGTCAGGCTAGGCAACATCTGGGGGAGGTCCCTGGCCCGGGGGAAGCTTCCGCACCCCAAAGTATCCAAAACAGCAGCCTCGGCTGTCACAGAGACCACTTGGAGATCTTGAAAATGTACTGGTGCCACGGGCTCCACCCTGGAAAATCTGAGGGATCGGGTCCAGCTGGGGCCCGGGCATGGGGATTTAAGTCCACCCCCCATGTCTCCCGTACCCACTAACCGTGGCCTCAGGGACACAGCAGAGGTGGAGAAATAAAAGGACTTTCTATCCAAACGACCCCTCGCAAAGACTGACCCCACGTTCTCGAAATGCTAAGGGCTCCAACATGAGTCCAATTTCAAAAACAAAACGCCCCGCCATATGGCCTGGCTGGTGTTTAATGTCAGAACAGGTCATTAAAAACAAAACAACTCACACCATTGGTTCACGAAAGAAAGGGCATCACCTTCAAATGTGTTTTTGTTTTTTTCCTTTTTTGTTGGTTTTTTTCTTTGTTTTGTTTTCCAACTAAAAACTGGTTCTTTCAAATGAATATAGCTTTCTTGATGGAAAAACTCCTGATCTGATTAATTTTTCACATTTGCTGGACACTGGAGAAAACCCCAGCCCAGAAAGGAATTGTTGTCTGAACCATCTTGAGCCTCAGTTTTGCCATCCATTAACTGGGGGGTAAAGAGGCCTTGCCTCCCAGAGTTCTTGAGCTGGGTTATAGGGAGCTCAGCTCATCCTAGTTTCCCCATGGTGGGTTGGGGGGGGGTCCTGGTTTTAGCATAAAAGTCCTGTGCCCCCGAACACCTTCTTTCCCAGGACAGCCTGGATGGACACTCACCATCATGATACTCTCCGAATGTGCTTGATTATGAGACTGCCCTGTGCCTTTACTAAAAATACAGATCCAGGGCTCCAACCCGACTTTTTGGTGAGGTGGTGCCGGGTTCCTCAGCAGAGTCCCATGATCAGGGAGCTTTGAGGGGGAAACTGCCTGCAAATCCGAGTGGACGTAATGGTGACAACTGTAATCACGGCTTCCATGGGCATGACGCCCACCGTGAGCCATGCTCTCTTCCCCGCACCTTGCACAGAATAACTCATTCAATTCTTGCAACAACCTCTTAAGGTGGGTGCTAGTGTCATCCCCATTTTTTAAAAAATTTTTAAAGATTTTATTTATTTGAGAGAGTGAGTGAACATAAGTGGGGTGGAGGCGTCGAGGGAGAGGGTTAGGGTTAGGGTTAGGGAGCCCGATGCAGGGGGTCCATCCCAGAACCCTGAGATCATAACCTGAACTGAAGGCAGACGCTTGACTGACTGAGCCACCCAGGCACCCCGTTATCCCCATTTTACAGAAGAGGAAGCTGAGGCCCATCGAGGCTGGGTAACTTGCCCTGGATCACTCCCATCCTTATCCTACGTGCTACGTGGCTCTTTACCTAGAGTGTTCAGCACTGGGCTGGCACAGGGCTGGCTCTCCCTACACATCAGATGTGATTATCATGATTGCTTTATTAGCTGTACTATCTTTTTTTTTTAAGATTATTTATTTATTAGAGAGAGAGAGAGACAGCAAGAGAGGGAACACAAGCAGGGGGAGTGAGAGAGGGAGAAGCCAGCTCCCTGCTGAGCAGAGAGCCCGATGCGGGGCTCGATCCCAGGACCCCAGGATCACGACCTGAACCAAAGGCAGAGGCTTAACACACTGAGCCACCCAGGCGCCCCTAGCTGTACTATCTTTAGAGCCGGGGAGGACTTGCCATGCTCGAGCCAACTTTTAACAGAAGACGTAATTGCTAAATGTGAAGTTGTTCCCCTTGCCTTCCCAAAAAGTCTGATCTCGCCTTGGAGACTGACTGTATTCATTTCTGCTGATACTGACGATGGCCAATAGGTGGCAGGAACCTTTTGTGTTTGTCCCTGTAAATCCTCCTCTTTACAAAATCTGAAGGACGATCGGGAACAATTTCACAACACCTGTGTTGTGACTGCTGGTGGGAAGCAGTATTCTCTGAATCCAGGTTCTCCCCGCAAAAGACGGGGAATGCAGTGTCCTTCTTTCCATCCACTTGGCCCTGAATTTGCCAAAAGGCTACTTCAAATGCTACTTCAAATGCTCAATTATCAGGAAAAGGGAGCCCCAGCTCCTTGGGAGGAAACGTTCTCCTACCTGCTCACATCAAACTTTTCACAGCCCAAAGATTTTTCATGACCTTGGACGTGTTTTGAAAGTAGCCCCCAGATTGGACTGAATCTGCATCGAATAAGAAGAGCTTGAAAATTTTGCAAATCCCTTGGTGACTCATCTGTAATTTTGTAAAAAGCTGGGCTCAGGTGGTGATGTAATCTGCGTGTCTATCCTTGTGCGTGGCTTTGGTCAAGGCATCTCACCTACTGACCTCAGTTTCCTTGTCTGTAAAATTGGAATAATGATATGACTGCCTTAGTGATTTGCTGCGAGGAGTCAACGAGTTTACTATAAGGACAGCCCTTTGAATAGCTACTCAGCACGTGGTAACCACTCACCAATTTTGTTGTCGTCGTTCTATCTTGTCATCCCTGTGGTGGTTAGAGGTGTCACCTTAATTTTTACACACAGCGGGTTCAAATCCTGGTCAGTCTAACTACCGCCAACACTTTGTCTCTCAGCTCCCTGAACCCCCTTCTTTGCAAACTAGGTATATATCACTCAGAGTGATTTCCAGCAGCGATTGATAAACATTCTGGAAAAGGCTAGATAGTGAATATCGAAGGCTTTGTAGACCGTCTAATCTCTGCTGGGACCGGGCAACTCTGCCTTTGTAGCGTGAAACCAGCCCCCTGTCGACAAGATAGGAATGAGTGGGCGTGGCTGTCTCCGGACAGAACCACTGATAGATACGGAAATTTGAGTGCGCGTAAGCTTCCTGTGTCACAATCCGTGGTTCTTCCTCTCATTTTTTTTCCCAACGACTTATAAATGTACAGCCTGTTCCTAGCTCTCCGGCCACACTGAACTGGGCGGCGGGCTGAGTTTGGCCCACAGCTGTTGCTCGCCCGCCCCAGTCTTGAGGATTCAGTGTGCTATGCACGATGCCCCGGTTATAGATGGTAGTGGTGGTCTCTTGTAAGTATGCATGTCATGGATTTTAAATTATTTTTTTTAAATTTTATTTGTCAGAGAGAGGGAGAGAGAGCGAGCGAGCACAGGCAGACAGAGTGGCAGGCAGAGGCAGAGGGAGAAGCAGGCTCCCTGCCGAGCAAGGAGCCCAATGTGGGACTCGATCCCAGGACGCTGGGATCATGACCTGAGCCAAAGGCAGCCGCTCAACCAACTGAGCCACCCAGGCGTCCCATCATGTCATGGATTTTATAAGTAGGAAGACTTGCAAATTCACAAAAGTCCTGTATGTGTTAGCAGGTGCTCAGTTTTATTACCTGGTATGATGAGAAAACACATACCATCCCCAGATCCTGTTATCGATCAAATTCCCCCAAGAGAGCAGTTCGTGAGACCTATGACCCTTTTTTGGCCTCTGAAGTTTCCGATGACTCAGTGTGTCTGTTACCAGGGCATGAAACCTCATACCCTGTGGGCCAGAACTCCATGGGAGTCCTTGGAGATGCACGGGCGGCTTTCAACCAGCTTGTATTCTGAAAGCTCCCAGAGCTGATGAGCCCGAAGCTCCTCAAACATACACTATTTGTGTGTGTGAAAAAGAAACTTTTAGGTCTCAAGGCAGCAGGTCTCTGGGATGTCTGAAAGAGCCCTACTTCTAAGACCAGGCATCCTCTGGGTGAAACCCTGACTCTGCATTTCCCGGATGTGTCTCCTGGGTGAGTTTTGGGAACCTAATTCCCTCCTCTCGAAGGGGAGGTAATAATGTGCAGAACATTCCAGTGGTCAGGAGCCCAGGCAGCCTATTTGAATCTTGCCTCTGCCATCACTACAGGGATGACCTTTGGAAAGTGATTCGACCTCAGCTTCCTTATATCTAGAACGAGGTGATGGCAACACCCGTTTCACAGGGGTGCTATGGGGCTCAGTAAACCGACTCCAGGAGTGTGCTTAGGGACTCAGTGCTGGGACTGAGGATGTGCTAAATAATTGTTGACTTTTATCATTATTATTAAAACAAGGCTCTCGGGAGGCTCAGTAATGATGTGGGCACATGCCTAGCTGTCCGGGGGGAGGGGTAAGCTATCAATGATTATCCCCTCCTCCCACCACTAACGGATAATTAGACCTGATAAATGGAAACACCGCATTGAGAACAGAAGAGACAACAGCAGGGAAAGAGACAGTCCTGGCCTCATGATGTCACAGCGTATCGGGGAAGGGACACAGAAGCTAAATGTTCTGTTTTGCCCTCCCAGTCTGAACTCATTGTTCCTTCAACACAGAACCACCCATCCTACCTACCTACCAGAGTTGCCTCTTGCCCCCTCACCCGGCCCCTGTTATATCATGGATTTACTTAGGCTCATTGCATGAAATCCTATGTGTTTGGTTTAACAAGCACTTAGATATTACTTATAGCGAGCCAGACGTTGTTCTTACCACTTTCCTTACCACACTACCACAAGCATTCATCACTGAGTCCGTGTAGCAGGACTGTGAGGCACAGAGAGCCTCGTTAACTTGCGCAAAGACACACAGCAAGGAGAAGCAGAGGGAGGGGTCAAGGCCAGGTTGTCTTGCCCAGGCTCTGTGCTCCTAACCACTGTACCATGCTGAGTTGAACTATCAAAAATGGCCTTAGCCGATGGACTTACTACCTACCCACCAGACTTTAGCTCTATATTTAATTATAAATACATAATTACAAGTACCTCTAAGTGCTGTGAAAAACAAAAGCAAACAAACAAAATGCCAATGCCATGCAGAGTTTTAACAAGGGGTCTTTAGTTTGACAATCAGAAAATACTAAAAATTATAAGTATTATTTTAATTATCTACATTCTAACATTTCCTTGATACAATAGCTGTGCTGGGCTAAAAGAGAAAAAAAATGTTATCTATACTGAATATATTTTTCATGATGATAATGATTTCCTCCCAGCAGTTGAAAACTGGGGTTGCATTGGACTTAAACTTTACTGAATATAGGAGTCCCAAACCTTTTCTCATTCCCCAAAATAAATACAAGCAATTGACCTAACTTGGGCTTGTGGTAATACACCCACAGAAACCGGTCCGTTCCCGACACTTCGCTTCATAGGCGGGGATAAGATTCTTGTTTTAATTCTTCCATCTCTTTCTCTTTTCTTCTCTGTTGCAGGAACAATGGGTAACCAAATGAGTGTCCCGCAAAGAGCTGAAGACCAAGAGAACGAACTGGAGGCCGAAGCTAACAAGGTAGTGTAGTTAGGGTCACGGGGCCTTTCGTGACTGGCCAGCAGCTAGATTTGGGGGTGACCGCAGAGTGAATGGCCTGTTCGGGGCTCATCACACAGACATTACTGATGATGTGCTGCTGTTCCCATGGATTCCTCCGGGGTATTCAAAGCTCCAGCATCCATCCAGGAGCTTGTTAAAGATGCAGGCTCCAAGGCCTCACCTAAGACTTCCCGAATCCCAAATTACAAGGCTGGGAGTCTGGGTCTTCAAGGACCTCCCAGGTGCATAGTATGGGGCCAGTTTGGTCCCTACCTCCAGGTGGTTCTCAGCGGTGGGTGACTTTGCCTGCCCCCCACTCCCCCCCCCCACCCCCGTGCCCCACACTCCACCAGGGGCACGTGGCCGTGTCTGGAGACATTTTGGATTGTCACAGCTCAGGGCTCCTGATCTAGCAGGTGGAGTCCAGAGATGCTGCTAAGCTGTGCACGGGGGCAGCCCCCAGAACAGGGCATGACCTGGCTCCCAATGTCAGTGGTGCTGAGGATGGGAAACCCCAGGTTCGGGCCAGCAGCTCACAGCCTTGGCTCCACATCGGGATCCCTGGCCGGAGTGGCACCGTAGACCAGTTAGATCGGGATCCCTGGCCGGAGTGGCACCGTAGACCAGTTAGATCGGGATCCCTGGCCGGAGTGGCACCGTAGACCAGTTAGATCGGGATCCCTGGCCGGAGTGGCACCGTAGACCAGTTAGGTCAGAATGAGAGCGGCGGCGGGGGCAGGCAGCGGCATCTTCCGTGCAGCAGGCGGGGGCTCTACTGGTTTAGGAGACTGCGCTGGAGGGCTGAGGCCAGGGACACCCCAGCGCCGCTCCTTAGATCTCCTACCACCAAGTGGCCGAGAGCCTGCACTTCTGCAGTCCATTCCATTGAAGACTTGGAGCCCCGTCCGTGATCATGGAAGCCCCCGTAGGAGGTTTACAACCCCCTACGAACTAATATCGATGGTATCAATGGAGAATTCCTGCTCAGAATAGAAGGCTGGGTTTGAAGAAATGGGCTCAAAACTCCAGTGCCTGCAGAGTGGGAGTCAAGCCTGAGTGCTGAGTCCATCGTCTGGGAAACTTTGCAGACAGACTCCTAGACTCCAGAGGCCTGGTCCCACCTGACAGCAACTAACGCAGCCTGGGGAGGGGGTGCGGGCTTCAGCAGTCCCTCAAGCTCCCAAGTGACTCCTCATCCGGGAGCCTCTGGCCTCCAGGGGCTCGGCAGGGGGCGGTGACAGAGGGAGGGAAGCGGGCGGGCAGTTACCTTCAGGGGACCGGAGACCAAGGGTCCATGGGCAAATGGTGGGCTCTGGCCGACAGAAACCAGCCAGATGTTCCCAGTCTGGTGTGTCACTGGTGGTTGGAAAACAGGGTTCGTGAACTCTCCCGCTTTTTAAACACCAGCAATTGATTCCCAAAGACTTGAAAATAAAAACTCTGTGAGCCAAAGAAATCAAATTGGCACACCCAGGATTGCCCCAAAGGAGATGCCGGTTGTGAGCTCAGGACCAAACAGTCGCACAGATTAGATGTTTCCTTGTTGTGATTCCTTGGGAGGGTTAATGATAGATGCAAGAATGCAGGCTTATTTTAAACCCTTAAGGCCATTACAAAAACCTAAAAAAAAAAAAAAAAGAAAAGCCTTCTGTGTCCCTCCCACAAGGTTCCCACCTTCAGGAGAGCCATTAGACTGTGGTTTTCTCTCTGGGCATTTATTCACAGATGCCACCCTACTGATGCTATCACAAAATACAATACGGTGTGCAGATTAGCACATAATCAATATCCAATTAGTGTCAGCTATTGGTGGTATCATTTAGACGGCCCTGTTACTAAAATAGCATTATGTAACAGACATTCTCTCTGTGGAACATTTTTCTTTCTGTGAGAATATGTACATACGTACATACGCATATATATATATATACACGTATATAAGCTTTTTAATTATCTGCAGCAAATGTCAAGAATAAAAACAATCAGGGCAGGAAACTGGAACAAAGGTTCCAACAGTGAGGACAGAGGGAGAGGGTGTGGAACAGAAGGAAAGCCACGGTGAACTTCCTGTATTTGACAAGTTTGTTGACTAAGGGCTGGGCTGAGGACGACGCTGTGTTTTCGGGAGGGTGGCATGTGGTTAACCTCACGGGGCTCGGGGATCGGCCTGTCCAATTCTTTCTCCCCACTGATTTGACGAGTGTCCCTGTCAGCTGGGCGTCTCATCTGCACAATGGGGTCCATCCTGCCTGTGTTCGTGGGGCTCCCTGAGATGAATGGTTTACTCAGTTTCCTGAGGCATGATGGGAAGCTGGGTAGTTTCCAGAAACATAGCCTTTAAGTTTAATTTGGTGATGCACCCTGTGGTCTTGAGGTTCTTCCTTGAGTTCCGATTTTCCCCAAACGCCTGACTCTGAATGCCACATATTCTGTTGCAGGGGGCGCCCGAGTGTGAGTGTGGTCAAAACGGGACGCCGGTGATGCTATCGACCTGTGACATTCCGTTCTATGATGAAGGTCAGTGCCGCGCTGGGGAAGTGGGCTGCTCCTCGGGGGGTGGGGAAGGGTCTTCGGATCCTGTGCATGGTGAAAAGAAAACGCAAGGTTTGAAGCCACAGGATCGCTTTGAAAACATTAGTGTTAGTGTCCTGGGGCCACTGGGACAGTGTCACAAACGGGGCGGCTTCCACATCAGAAATGTGTTGTCTCACAGTGCTGGAGGCCACAGGTCTTGTCTTTGGACTGTATTCAGCTGTATTCAAAAGGAAAACCACAGACACAGAAATAAAGTTACAGACCACGAGCCAGTGGGGCAGTGGGCAGGTAGGAGAGAAGAGCACTTTCTGAGTTCTTCTGAGCATCACAAGCAGGAACCTGTTCTCTGCCTCTGTCCGAGCTCCTAGGAGTCTCACGTGTTCCATGGCTTCCAGATGCTGTCCTCTCTGTGCACGTCTGTCTGCGTGTTGCATGTCCCTTCTATAAGGACATAGCCATATTGGGTTGGTGTCCACCCTAACTGACCTCATCCTAACGTGGTCATTGGCAAAGATCCTGTTTCCAAGGGAAGTCACAGGCACTGGGGGTTACAGTTCAACTCTGAGCAGCACCCATTGCTTCTGAGTATGCGTAACCGCTGGAAGAGGGCGAGATCTCCAGCAGATAAGACAAAAGCAAAAGAGTGAACCGCTAAGAGGTTGGCATTTGGAGTTGGACAGACTGAGGTTAAAGTCCCTGCTCTGCGAGGTGCCTGGGTGGCTCAGCCTGTTAAGCGTCTGCCTTCTACTGAGGTCATGATCTCAGGGTCTGGGATGGAGCCACATGCCGGGCTCCCTGCTCACACAATTCCCGAGAGGATTAAAGGAGCCTGTCCATCAATCATCTATACATTACTCGGCACTGAGGAACTCCACAGAAACTGGTGAAGTAGACAAGGAAACAGAATCTTCCCTACACAAGGCCAGTTTTAAAATGGAATGATACACTTATCTATTTTATTTTGTCCTGCATTAGAAGACTATAAGTTCAGTGCATCAAAAGTGGCTGGGTTCTACTTTGCAGAGGATGTATATAAACTTCTATAAGAAGAAGAAGCGGTCGGGGTAACTCTGGAATCCACCTGCTGGCTTTCCACCTACCAGCTGTGTGTCCTTAAGCAAGTTACTTAAGCTCTCTGGACCTCATTCTCCTTGTCTGTAAAGTGGGATAACAATAGTACCTACAACATAAGTATCAGATTTAATAAAACACCTATTTCAGTGCCTGCCATATAGTAAGTGCTCCATGTATCATCTGTCTCTATTATTTTATGATTACGGTTGCTGTCATTTGCATGTAAGTTTCTGGGTTTCAGTTTCTTCTTCTCAGCAATGAGGAAATGAATCCTATTATGGGTTCTAGAGGTTTTAGAACGCCCTAGCGTTAGGGGAAAACTCCTTTCTTTATATTCTACTACTCACACCACATCACACCAAATGTGTGGGGTTTTCATACCAAGCGACTCTGTGATGCTTCTGGGTGTTCTCCATCTCAAGGGGGTTCGGACTCTGTCGACCTAAAGGTAACACCAGCCCCCACAGGCTGAAACCTCACTGCCTCCCGCTTTCACACGCGGGTGTGGGTGCTCTGCGTACCTGCACAAATCCGAGATCCCCATGACCCCATCAGGTTCAGTCATTTGCTAGAATGGCTCACAGACCTCAGGAGAACCGCTGACTTACTAGATGACCAGTTCACTATAAAAGGATAAAACTCAGCCACAGCCAGATGGAAGGGAGGCATAGGGCAAGGTAGGAGGGCTCCTGGGTTGGGAGGTGGGGAGGGTTGATCTGGAGCTTCCGTGGCCCAGCCAGGCACACCACCCTCCCTGCAGCCAGCTCTCTGAACCCTGTACTGTAGGGGGTTTGTGCATGCTCTATTACACAGGCATGATTGATTAAGTCATTGGCCATCGGTGATGGAACTCAATATCCAGCTACTCTCCCCTCCCCAGAGATGGGGGATGGGGCTGAAAGTTCCAACTCTTTAATCACAAGGCTGGTTCCCCTGGCAACCTGGGCCCCCCATCCTTAGGGGCTTTCCAAAGTTACCTCATTAACATAAACTCCGAGGTAGTTAAAAGGGGCTGGCTTGTTATGAATAACAAAAGACATCTTCATGGCTCTTATCATTTATATGATAAGCTTTAGGCAGTCGGTGCCGGGAATGGGGACGAAGACCCAATAGGTATTTCTTTTCTATATCACAATATCATGCCTGAGGAGTTTATTAAAAGCTTAGATGGCAGGGCCCCTCCCAAAAGTTCTATCTACAATAAGCTTAGGTGGGGAGCTTTCTGGAGGATTCTGACACACTGCCAGGATTGGTAATCACTGGACGAGAAAAGGCCCCAAGTTTTAAACCCTATGGGTCAAACTTATACTTTGATGTACACCAAATGGATTGTATTTACAGCAGCGGCCTTTGATGATAGGGTAAAAGCTGGCCATTGAGAGGCACAGGCTTTGAATACCATTTATATAATTTACAAACTGTAGATGTTTGTTCTCAAGAAATTGAGAGGGATTGAGAATATAATACGCCCTACAGAAATCTCTTTCTCTATCATAATTACACGGTCATTCTCCTATTTGTAGTATAGGGCACAGGGGCAAGGAGTGTGAAGGAAGAACAAAAGATCATAGGGTTGGGAATTGAGAAAGACCCCTCCTTTCTCCCTCCTTTGGTCCCTCCCTCCCTCCTTTTCTATTTCTTTCCCTCCTTTCTTCATATATATATATATATCATAAAGGCTGTCATTACAGTTTGACGTTCATTGGATTATCTCTAGCATAGCTTTTATCTACGGGTGTGTCCAATGTACTCTCAAGGGCCCTTCTAAGGGGGAGCAAGGAGAGAAGAGAGGGATAGAAGCAGATATCACAGAAAGAGAGAGAGATGAGAAGATTTTGCAGTGCTGGCCTTGACAGGAAGGAAGGGGCCCTAACCCAAGGAACGCAGGGGTCCCCTCCAAGCTGTAAAGAGCAAGGGAGAGATGCTCCCCTAGAGTTTCCAGAAGCTGACGCATTTTCAACATCTGACCTTCAGAACTATAGGATAATATATTTATGTTATTCTGAGTCACCACAATTGGGGCAACTTGTTATAGCACCAATGGAAAACCAATGTGAGCGCACTCACACTTTGGAGTCTAACAGACCTGGGCTGAGGTCCCAGCTCTGCCACCCACCAGCTGTGGAACCTTGGCAAGGAATCTGTGGAACCTTGGCAAGGAATCTGTGTTCTCAGAGAATCATCTATAAAATGGGAATAATAATAATATTAGCTTTGGTGGGAGGTGTAGAACAGTGGCTGGCACAGGGTAAATGGGTTGAAATACAGAAGACAAGCAAACTAGACACAGAGCCTGATGAGCTGGGTGTCCTTTATCTCTGGCTTTCCCCGTCATGTCCTGCCGCGATCTGAGACTTTCCCACCTGTGTATTTATGCCTAGAACCTCACTGATCTTTGGAGAAATAAAATGCCTCATTTTCTCCTCCTTCGACTCCTTTCTATCAAATCTATGACATTAGTTCTCACTCTAAAAAAACAAAAACAAAAACAAAACCGCCATTCAGTCCTCAATGCTATTGGATGGCAGAGACTAATGCAGGCTGTATCCACCAGAACACAGCATTTTCCAGAAACAGGAGACTGTCTCTGCTTCACCTGGATACAAAGTTTCTAAAATATAAACAGCTCAGGGGCGCCTGGGTGGCTCAGTGGGTTAAAGCCTCTGCTTTTGGCTCAGGTCATGGTCCCAGGGTCCTGGGATGGAGCCGCGCGTCGGGCTCTCTGCTCAGCAGGGAGCCTGCTTCCCCCCTCCCCTGCCTGCCTCTCTGCCTACTTGTGATCTCTCTCTCTCTTTGTCAAATAAATAAATAAGATCTTTCTATATATATATATATAGAAAGATCTTATTTATATATATATGTGTATATATATATTAAGATTTTATATATATAATCTTATATAAAGATTTTATATATATTAAGATTTTATATATATAATCTTATATATTAAGATTTTATATATATAAATCTTATATATTAAGATTTATATATAATCTTATATATATATATAAGATATATATTAAGATATGTGGATATATATACACATATATATATAAATATTTATTTATATATGTATATATATATTAAGATATACATAATAAAATATTTATATATATATGTGTATACATATATATATATGGCTTCCCTTTCTGTTCCTAGTCAATTGTTCCCCAAAAGAAGAATTGCCTAATTTTGCTTTAAAAAAATAAAATCAGTGGAATCATTTTATGGGGATGAAAATTCGTACTTGAGCCACCTGTCCCTGCCCATGCGCTAATATAATGAGAACAGAAGCATTTGCCAATAGTGAAGCTTGGGCGAAGTGCAATGGGAGCCCCAGTACCAAAAATCAGAGCTACCCAAGAGGTGAGAATGTGGGACCAACATCACCACGTCCTCAAGTGAAATGATCCAAAAGCAGGAAGAGGAAGGCCAACAGGGGCCACCACTTTCCGCCCTTCCCCCCTTCGATGGGGACAGAATGGGAGCTCTTTCCCGGAAGGCCCTGCGCGCCAGGAGGCATCTTCTTGATCTCATTGGCCAGGACTAGGTCACGTGGCCACACCAGGCGCAGGGGATGCTAGGACCGCCCCCATCTCCAGGCAGCAAGCGGAGAACGGCGCGCTGGGGTGGGTTGGCTGCTGGGGGGACCGTCCGCGGCGCCTGCCAGCATCGATCTCGAAGAATTACAGCTCAGGCCTTTCAAAAGCAGTAAGGGGATCTAGCTCACTTCCAAACATTCCTTTTCCCTCTCGTCCCCACCCTACAAGCTCTCTGGGCTCAGCCGTGCACCTGAAACCCTGCTCCACGCCGCATCCACGCAGACACTTCCCTTTCTCCTTCCCCAGCATTGCACGGCCCCGCCTCTCAGGGCATGGCCACAACTTCCGAAAACTGGCGCCCCCAGTGACCCAACCTCCTTGCCCCTCTGCCCCCTTGCAGGTATGCCCTGGGAAGTCTAATCCTTAGTGCTTTTTTTCCTCGCCAAAAACTCCAGGGGAGAATTTCTGTTGGATAAAATTAAACTATTACACCATTGTGGTGGACGGTCTCCAGATGGGCACATCCCTTCCTCCCCCGCCCCCCCAGATAATCCATGTTCCCCTATTGTGGTCTTCCCATGGATTCCCATGGAATCCCGGCTGACCTCCATGACCCCTGATACAGAGTGGAAAGGATGACGCATGAATTCCAAGGCCAAGCCTTAAGAAGCTCTGTAGGCTCTGCCTTTGTCTCTTGCAGCACTAGCTTTGGGCTACGCTAACCACGGGGTCAGTCCAAGTGCTCTGAGACCGCCCTGCTGGCCCCACCAAGAAGCCAGGTGACAAGAAAGAGAGGAATGCCCAGCTAGTCCCCACATGTGCAGTCAGCCCAGCCCAGGACAGACCCCTGGGCTACACAAGCCTGTACTTCCCTCTAGCTCAACGGGTACAGTGTTTAATTCATTGTTATTGGACAGCCACAAACTGTCTTAAGGTGTGGATGTGTTAGCCTTCGTTCAGCCATTACTCAGAGGGTGGGCATTCATTTCTCCATTTTTCTTTCTCTCCATTCCAAACAACATTGCAGTGAACCTCTTGCACAACCTTTTTATCCTTCACATTTTAGATAGTATCTTCCAGATGGGGGGGCTCTACAAAGTATGGCCAGAGCGAGTGCTTCTGGGTAAACTGCTTGAATCTGCCGCCTCCCTTCACCTCTTCACAGTTGCCTGAGCTTCAACAAGAGACTTTACTTCCCCACCTCTTGGTGTTATGAAGAGAAAATAAGATCATGCTTGCAAATCCCTTCACTTGGTGCTTGAAACGATAAAAGATGGCCATTACAAAGATGTCTGTTCCTGGAAATAGGGGTGGGGCCTAATTTTTAATCCACATTAGAATCACTGGGAGGACTTTTTTTTGTTGTTTAAATCCCATTACCAGACTCCACTTAGAATCAGTAAATCAGAAGCTCTAGTGGGTAAGACCCAGGCAGAAATCTTTTTTCAAGCTTCCCTGGGCACTTGTATTTTGAAAGTTGCTCATGTTCAGCCGTGGTGGGAACCACTGGGAAGGCACTCGCATAGAAAATTCTTTATTCACTTTTTTTTTTCCCCAAAATAAAACATTGGCATTTCTGTTTTAAATTCTTCCAAGACTTTTTTGTCCCTACCCTGGCTGACACCCTGGACACAGCATTCTGTTCTAGGGTGCATACAGTCGGATTTCCAGCAGCTTCTGTTGAGTAAAATGCAACCTGTTCTTTACCTCTCTGGACTGAGAAGAAGCCCAGACACCACATTCTGCTCAGCACATGCAGACATCCGACGTGGTTTCAGAAGCATGAGCGATATTAACTTGTCCCTCTCTGAGCGAGGCCAGGAGAGCCCAAGAGAGACCCAGGGAAAGCGTGACAAAAAGCAAAAAGAGAAACAGGATGGTCATGGGGCAGCTGTACATTATTTCATTTCTCTTCCCCAGGGTGCATTTTAACCAGATCATGCAACACCATAACTGGCTTCCACCACAGTTCTAATCCTACAGGAGACTTTTCAAAAGACCTTCTCTTCATATCCTTTTACCACACTGGGAGGAATTTGCCAACACTTACCCTGCCCCAAAATTTAAAAAAAAAATTAATAATAATAATAATAATAATAAATCAGGGAGACCAAGGAAATGGTAAGCTGCCCTAAACATTTCTGGGAGTTTAACAACTAAAACAGCAGATCAGTGGGTGAGATGTGCTCTGTGCAGAGAAGACTTCAGAGGCCACGTGTTTCTGAGAACGAGAGCACTGGAAACTCAAGCAGAGTTTGGCTCCATTCATAGGCACAAAAGCTGCGATCTAGAGCCAGTTCTCAGCTCCGAGCCCAGAGGCCCTGCCAAAAACCCCCAGCGGATATTCAGCTATTTCCATGAAAGCCCCACTTGAGAATTTTCAGATGACATTTCCCAATTCAAAACAAAACAAAACAAAACAAAAAAACAATCCCTAAACATTGTGCTGGATGAACACCATGCCAGCCCTTTCAGCAGATCTCATAGTTGACCACTTCTGATAATGTAAAATTGTTCTCCCTACTTTTCATCTCTCAACAAAAATAACATTAAAAAAAAATCATCATCACCTTTAGGTGATCCCAGCTTGAAGCAAGTAAACATTTAGATCCTTTAGCTAATTAAATCTAACGGTTTGCTTGCTTGGTTTCTGGACTCACCAGGCCTCCTGCCCTTGAAAATGCACTCCGGTATATGCTGTCACCAGGGAGGGACCTCGTGGTAAGAGGTCCCCAATGGTTGTGTCCCCTTTTGAAGTCGCCTATATGCTTCATTCATAAGGTCTTTTTAAAATGACCTCTGAGAGATACATCAACTCCAGGTGACTTAAAAAGTTGGGGGGTCCAAGTTTGCTGAGCAGAGGGTCAGACTGTGCAATACGGAGACGCCCCCCGGGTCATGCCCTCACTCCAGGACGCAGGGCCCACTCGGCCTGGTGAAGCCTCCATCACAGGCACCGGCTCATTAGTCACAGTCCCCACTGTTGCTGCGGGGCCTGCCCCAGGCTAAGCGGAAATAGGCCAACTATTCCATCGGTCAGCCTTAAATCCCATTTTAGACCTCTCCTTTCAGCCTATTTTTTTCTTTTCATTATTTGTACATGTTTAAGTGACTTGGGAAGGTGCCTTAGTACGCATCTATTTAAACATTCCGAATAGTATGCAGAATAAGGTAAGAAGGGAAAAACATCCCCACCCTGAGTCTGTCCGCTTCCCATTTCCTTCCTTAGAGGCAAGCTATTCTTTACCATTTCTTAAGCCAGAGGGTTTCCACCCCGGCACATGTTAAAACCTGCTGCTCTGCTTCTCAGCACCACATTTTTTTAAAAAACGAATAGGAACATTCTATACATACAGTTGGACCTGGCTTTTTTCCCTTACTATGTGATTTGGAGAATGATAACGTATGTGGAGAGTTTCACTGGATGGGCATGTGACAATTTATTTAACCAGGCCCCTGTCGATAAGCTTCTAGTCTTTTCTCAGGGGTACAGTGGCCCAGCAAATAGCGTGTATCTGGTTTGTGTCTTTGTGGCTCGATGCAGTTATATATTGTAGGATAATATTCTATGATTAGAAATTAGAATTCACAGGGCTTGTGAACTTTTAAGTTTTGGTATATATCACTAAATTCCCCTCCCCAGAGATTGACAAAATACACTGCCACCAACGATATATGGGGGCTGTTCTTTCTCCTGTTCCCTCCCTGTTAGGTTACTAAATATTTCCCTTTTCACCAATTTGATAGGTGGAAAGCTAGCTCTCCTAATTTTGCTCATGTTTAATTATTCATGAAGTTGAGCATCCTCCCATAGGCTTAAAAGCCAGCTGTGTGTCTTTCCTCTTAACTGCGTGCTCACCTTCGGTGTTCCTTTCCCCACTCACTCCCCCAACTGGATGTTTGTTTATAGGATGTCTTCCTTTTCCAAAGTCACATCTAACTCACCTACCACAAAATTCATCCTTTTAAAGTCTGCAGTTCAGTTCTCTTGAGTATCTTCACGAGGTAGTACAAACCATGTCCCCACTATCCCCAGAATGTCTTCATCACCCCAACCCGGGACTCAGGAGGCAGGCTCAGTCACTCCCCGCAGCCCCTACCCCCAGCCCCTGGCGACCACTAATCTGCTTTCTGTCTCTGTGGAAAGACATCCGCCTCTTCTGGATATGTCACGTAATTAGAATCCTGCGATGTGTGGTATTTTATACCTGGATTCTCTCACTTAGCGCCTTGTTTTCAAGGTCACCCATGTCACAGCGTGTCGCCATGCTTCATTTTTTCCTGCGGCTGAACACAGCTCCACCGCCTGGATAGGCCAGGTCTTGGGTATCCATTCCTCCGTTGACTGCCGGACGGTCGGGCCGCTTCCAATCCTTCAGCTATCGTGAAGAGTGCTGCTGTGAACATTTGTGTACACGTCCTCACCTGGGCATGCGTTTTCATTCTCTCGGCTGTGTATCAAGGAGTGGAATTACTGGGTCATCCAGTAACTCTATGTTTAACTTCCGGAGGAGCTGCTGAACTGCTTTCCAGAGCAACTCCACCATGTTGCCTCCCCGCCACCCCCCAACATAGGAGGGTTCTGTTAGGTCCGCATCCTCGCCAACACTGCTGATGGTTGGTCTTTCTCATCATGGCCATCCTACTGGGTGTGAAGCGGTGCCATGTGGTGGTTTTGGTTGCCTTTTCCTAATGACCAATGAGGTTGAGCATCTTTCTGTGTCCTCACTGATCATTCATGTGTCGACTCTGGAGAATATCATGTCTTCTTGATTTGGCTGCTTTTCCCCAACCTTCTCCCCTGAGCCTCTTGTCTCATAGTGCTTTCTTGATGGCTACTCCTAGTCCCCAGAGTCCCAAACTAATAATTGTCACTCTCCAGCAGTGTTCTATGGAGCATGAATTCCACCTACCCCACTCTCCATGTCCAAGGCTTATCCTTGGTGTTCTTGTCCCTAGAGGGCACTGACAGAATAAGACGTGACCTCCCCTGGTATGTTTTTACCACTTAAGATGTCTTTCATGTTGTGTATCTGATCAATGTTCTTGCTGTTTCCCATCCCCGCCACCCTTGGGGGTGGGAGAAAGCCACACTATCACACTGCTGCTGGAAATGTGCATCACTAGTGCCCTTTCTGGGAAAGAAATCTGGCAGTGTCTCTTTTTAGAAATTAAATGCACATTGATTTGGGTGTAGCAGCTGCACATCTGTGCCTCTGTTTCATAGAAATAAAGCACTAGTTTAGGATTTTTGAACACAGAAGTTTATCTCAGCATTGTTTGTAATAGAAAGGGAAACAATTACTTGGGAACTACCAAAATGGTCATTGATTAAGGCAATGGCTTAAATATCTCTTGGTATATGCATACTAAGGAATATTATGCAGTTATTTAAAAAAATAAGATGGGGTACCTGGGTGGTTCAGCTAGTTAAGCATCTGATGTCAGCTCAGGTCTTGATCTCAGGGTCGTGAGTTCAAGCCCCGCTTTGGGCTCCATGCAGAGCATGGAGACTACTTAAAAAAAAATAAGATAGATTCCGACATATTGACTGAGAGGAATAACTGTGATTGCCAGTTCATTCAGGTGGCTTTAACAAAAATACCACAGACTGAGGCAGATTTGTTGTCTGGTAAAACCCTCTTCCTGGTTCATAGATAGCTACCTTTTCACTGGGTCCTCAAGCAGTGGAAGGAGTAAGGGAGCACTCTGGAGCCTCTTTTATAAGGGCACTAATTTCATTCATGAGGGTTCCACCCTCATGTCCTAATCTCCCAAAGGCCCCACCTCCTAATACCACCAGCCTAAGGGTTAGGATTTGTAGTTATGAACTTTGTAGGGTCATGAACATTTGATCCGTAACAATGATAGATAAAAGCAATAAAAAAAACTATATCTAATCTGATCCAATTTTTGTAAAAACCAAGAACAACAAACACAACCCTTGTGTACCTGTATCTGGGATGCTCGTATGTATCTGTATGAGCGTGGACCAAGCTTGATGAGCCATGTGGGTTCACAGATGCTAGTTATTTTGCCATATTTATTGGAAGACCCATACAGAAAAAGAAAAGAGTTAAGAGGTCAGTTGTTTTGGGTAGTAAACAGATGTTAAATGTGTATTATAATCAAGTTGAGAAAAAAAATCAAACATTGAATGTGTCTTTGAGTGACAATATTGGCTCCCATTGGAGCAATGGTGGCTTAGTGCTTGAATTATCTTTGTACGTTCCAGACTTCTGCAGCACATGAATGACGGGAAATCTGTGGGCAGAAAGGAGAGTGGGAATGGTGAGGTCCACTAATATAATCTCACCCCACAGTGACTAGCAAATCACTGTTGACTTTTGAGAGAGCACAGGGTGAACAATTACCTTTTGGCCACATAATGTTGGAACCCAACATTAAAACCCAGCACTTCCATCGCTAGATGCGCAGATATGTTGTATCAAGCTGATAGTCAAAAACCTTCAGCTCTAAGACGCCCCCTTTCTTTTATTTATGCTGGAATTTCTTGGCCAAGACATCGTGACTATTTCATATTGAGATGAAAAGCATGAAATCTGATGAATCCGTGAAATTTCCAAATCTAACATCTTCCTCCATGCTCTAAGTATCTGCCACATGAATCCTTGTTTCAAGACCTAGAAAACAACAAATGCATTTGCACAACACAGAAAGCCACAGTTGTTTGATGTGTCATTTGACTCCTACAGCAGGACCTCAGAAGGGTCTTTTTTGTAAAACTTTTTGAGGTCTTCATCAGTTTCCCAAGGGCCTACTATAATCCTTTGATATTCAAATATAATTCTCTTTTGAAGAGCTTAGTGGGTCATCACCTAGTTTCCCTTCTACCTTCCTGTCTTCTTCCGTGAACTCTTTGAACTCTGCCAGATTCTCACTCGACAAGAGCCACGTGTGTGATCTGAGCAGTACTTTCCATGACTCAGCAAACTCCTGTGGCTTCTGCAAGGTTTGCAATTCCCTTTGCAAATCATGTGCAGTACATTTCCGCCCTACTTGTCCTTTCTCCGGATGGGTCGGGATATTGACACACAGGCCGATGGGGCACAGGAAGGGATGTCTGAGTGGGAAATAACTTTTGTAAGCAGACACTTCCTTTGTAAATGAAATTATGATCGTGGCCTCTGCTTCCCTCTTTAACCCTAAGAACTAGGAGGGTTTGGATAATGGATTTTGAGGAGAAAGAACACCGCCTCTGCCGTCACCAGTTATTGCAAGCGTTGCTACTCTTGCCATGATTATGGGCAGGGTTCCTGGGCGCTTGCTATGCCCCAGACGCTGGACTTCTGCCTTACTTTTCCCTGACTTAATTCTGTTATGTGCCAAGCACCGTTGGAGGCCCTAGGGACACGGCTGTCATCAAGACAGACCAGGTTTCGGTCTACTTGGGCTTACTTTCTAATGGAGAAGAAGCAAAATGAGTTAATGAGCCCATTTCAGAGACCAGGGAAGGCACTGCTGAACCCAAAGAAGAAATGGGGGTGAGTGGGAGGGTGACTTTAGAAAGGGCAGTCAGGGAAGTCCTGACCTGAGGCTTGAATGACGACAAGGTAGCCGTGGAAAGATCGGAGGGGAAGAATTCCCAGGTGGAAAGAACAGCTAGTACAGAGAGCTTCAGTTGGGAACGAGGTTGGTGTATTAAGAGGAGGAACATGGACTGAGCTGAGGTTCTACCATGTTGGGGATGGTAGAGTTCTGGCTTGATTTTAATTGGAGTGAAGCCATTTTTGGATAGTTTTATGCAGATGAATGACATGATCTAACTTTTATTTAAAACAAAACAAAGTCACACACCAGTGTCTCCCAGATGTGAGAAAACATGTTTTTTTTTTTCTTTTTTCTCTTGTGCATAGTGTTTTTTTGAAGATCCACTAACCCCATTAACCAAACTTTGTTCTGTTCTCTCCCTCTCTTCTGTTCTTGCTTCTGTGGCAAAATATCAAGGGTTTGAGCTTTGGAATCAGGCAAACATGGGTTCCAATCCGGACTCCACCACTTAAGAGCAGGATGATGTTTGAAAGGTGACTTTCCTTCTCAGAGCCTCAATTTTCCCACCTGTAAAATGGGAGTGATGATAGTACCTAGCATATACATTTGCTGTAATATATAAATAAAATGCTTCTTGTTACAGACAGCATTTACCATAATGCCTGGCATGTGGGAAACATTCAGTGAATGAACAGTTGTACTAAGTGAAAATTTGAACTTTGCCACATGGAAAAAAAAAACAACAACGACAACCAAAAGATAAAACTTCCTCAGAATTTCTGAATATTGTAATAGAGACTGTGTGTGTGTGTGTGTGTGTTTAAAATATGCAGTAGAACTCTGAGGAAACAGCTTGCTCTGACTGAGAATACTTGATACTTAGAGAGTAGGAAGCATTCCTGAATCTTCTCTGGCCCAGATTCTTAGATTTTTGAAGATAAATTAATTCATATCATTACTATTTTTAAGTCTTTCCAGAGCACTCAAATATATAGATTAAACCATCAGAATATTTTTTTCCTTGTGACTTATGTTTGGAAATATAAAATAGTAATTATAGTAATAATATATTGATAGAACAACAACAACAACAACAAAACCCACTAATTTTTCTCAAGAACTCACCACATACCCACAACCAGTAAGCACCTTCTAGGAAACATTTCATTTAATCCTCATAATGATCTTTTAAAGAAGGCACTGTTATTTTCTTGCCCATTTCATAAGAAAATTGAGGCATAGAGATATAAAATAATTCAGCCAGATCCCAGACAGATCTTCTTCTACTTGGGATGGGGCTACTTCCTGATAAGTCCATTGTATGTTGGAAGTGGATTTATGGGCACCTGGGTGGCTCAGTAGGTTCAGTGTCTGCCTTCAGCTCAGGACATGGTCTCAGGGTCCTGGGATTGAGTCTCATGTCAGGATCCCTGCTCAGCAGGAAGTCTGCTTCTCCCTCTCCCTCTCCCTCTGCCCCTGCCCCCCTCCCCACTCATGCTTTCTCTCTCTCTCTCTCAAATAAATAAAATCTTTAAAAAAAAAGAAAGAAAATATATTTACTATATATACACATATATTTACTATATAAATAAAATATACAAAATATATAAATATATAAAATATACAAAAATACAAATATATTTACTATAACCTACGAAGCCTAGCCTACCTTAAATGCACGTTTAAGAGCACTTCCACTAGCCTACAGTTGGGCAACATCATGTAACACAAAGCCTATTTGGTAATAAAGTGTTGACTATGGCAGGTTCATGAAATACACTGAATGTTGCACTGAAAGGGAGAGACAGGATGGCTGTGAGGATACAGATGGTTGTCAGCGTACCTATTGTTGACCCTGCTGGGAGCTGCCAAGACCCAGCATCACTAGAGGGGGTCGCCCTGCATATCGCTAGCCCAGGAAAAGATCCAAATTCGGAATTCCTTGTGCAGTTTCTGCTGAATGAGTATCACTTTTGCACTTCGTAAAGCCAAAAAACACAAGTTCCAGCACTGTAAGTCAAGGACCATCTGTATTTCATATTCGAGAGTCAAACCGAGGTCCTAAAAATGCCACTAAAATGCCACTGGACATAAGTTCTCAATCACATGTCTGCCTATGATGACTTTCTCTTAAAAAGCCACACACATAATACAAAATATATTTTCTGCACTGAGAAGATCAAAATTTTCAACACTCTCACATATTTGGGAGCTTTCATTTGCATTCTCACTTGATTCCTTTTTATCTCCCTTAAACTCTTACACATTTTTTTTCATGGAAAGTAAAATCTCTTTGGTATGTCGTCTGTGTGTCTGCTTTATGAGAAAGCTTTTTATCGCAACCAGATTCAAGATGAACTTCTCTCAAGATTGTTCATAGTAACTGAAAGCTTGGTTCCCATCGTCCTGAAGGAACTTTAAAATTCTTTCTGTAATAATGTGAGGAAGGCGTGTAAACAATATTCATCTTTGCAAGATTATAAAACTTGTAACTCCAATGGGTTTTCTTCCTATTCATTCGCAGATCGGATGTGTGTGAGTATGCATGTGCATGTGCGTGCATGTATGCATGCGTGTCCATTTAAATCGATATTGTAGGACATATCTCATTTCTAATGTTTATTGAAGGTCTCAAAAGTTGTAATCTGTTTCCTGAAGTGGATATTTTCCCTTCACTTTTACTATGAAGACAAAGCATTGGTGGCTTTTCTATCTAGCTTCTACTAACTTACTTCCTCCTGTTTCATTCCCTTTACCCTCCTTCCTCCCATACTAACTGCCTCCTAGACAGACTTGAAGAGCCTGGAGACAGCTTCCCAGGAAGAGGATTGTTTGTTATTGCTTGACAAGTGAAATGGATACTGGCCAATTCCATAAAATTCTCTCCAAATCACTGAATATGTACTTAATTTAAACTGGCAAAAATGAAAAAAAAAAAAAGATCTATTGGCCATATAATGGTAAATTTCAGCTTCAGGCATAGCTGGATCCAGGCACTTAAATTCTATCCCTGGCTATTTGCTCCCTCAATCTTTTGGCTCTGCTTTCATCTGAGTTTGTTCTCAGGCAGGCACTTATTAATGTGACAGCCAAGGCCACCACTTACAGATGCACTCCCACTGGTTTGCCAACCCAAGCATAAAGAGTGTAACTCTGTTCTAATGGGTTCAGCAAAAGCTACAGAATTAGTCTAGCCTAGATCATGTGCCCACGTCGGAGGTAAGCATTTTAGCAAAGGAAATAGAATCTCTGGGTGTTGGACTTGAGTATGGACTCACCCAAGTTTGGGGGACAGACCTTCATTATTATGGAATGTCCCATCTATAAATTCCTAGTTCTTACAAGTTATTAGAAATACTTTCTCAATTCTCTAACATCAAAAGGTAAAGTTTGCATCTGCTGTAATTTCTAAATGCATTTGAGAGCTAGTCTAGATACCTGGATGAAAAGAATTTATCCTTTATTCAAGTAATATATTGGCCCCTTAAACAAAAAAAAGGCTGGGGTGCCTGGGTGGCTAGGTGGGTTAAAGCCTCTGCCTTTGGCTCAGGTCATGATCCCAGGGTCCTGGGATCGAGCCCCACATCGGGCTTTCTGCTCAGCGGGGAGCCTGCTTCCCCTTCTCTCTTTGCCTGCCTCTCTGCCTACTTGTGATCTCTGTCTGTCAAATAAATAAATATAAAATCTTAAAAAAAAAAGTCCATCTAGAGACTACATCAAACTAAAAGGCTTCTGCACAGCAAAGGAAACCATTAGCACAATGAAAAAGCAACCCACTGAATAGAAGAAAGTATTTATAAATAATTTATTCAATAAGGGATTGATATCCAAAATGTATGAAGAGTCCAACTCAATAGCAAAAAAAAATCTGATATAAAAATGGACAGAGAATCTAAATATATAGACATTTTCCAAGGAAGACATACAGATGGCCAACAGGCACATGAAAAGGTGTTCAGCATCACTAACTATTAGGGAAATTCAAATACAAACCACCCTAGGATATCACCTCACATCTGTCAGAATGGCTACTTAAAAAAAAAAAAAAAAAACCAACAGGAAATAAAAAGTGTTGGTGAAAATCTGAAGGGGAAAGGAGAAGGATATATATATGTATATATGCATAGATATGTGTGGATAGATAGAAATATATTGGAATACTACTTGGCCATAAAAAAGAAGAAAATCTTGCCATTTGCAAAAATGTGGATGGACCTTGAAGTTATTATGTTACGCGAAATAAGTCAAGAGAGACGGACGCCATGTGATTTCACTGTATGTGGAATGTAAAAAGCAAAACAAATGAACAAACAAAACAAGACTTAGAGGTACAGAGAGCAGAGTGGTGGTTATCAGAGGGGTCAAGAGGGCCGGGAGGGGGTTCATTTGGGTGAAGGGGTGACATATGGTAACCAGACTTCCTGTGGCGGTCACTTCATAGTGTATACCAGTATCGAATGATTACTACGTTGTACACCTGAAACTAATATAATGATAAGTGCCAATTTTAACCTTGATTTTAAAAGTCTGTCCTTGGGAAGATTTTTTTTTCCCCCAAAGACTCTAAGTGTAACGCTTTTACTTACCACTAGCTCATTTGGTTCCTGGCTGGAGAGTAAGGAAGGGAGGAAAAGGAGAAAGAGACTGGCGGATGCTCTTGGCATTTTGAAAAGCCCTTCCTTGTTTTGAATCTCAGTCTCTGCCTTTTTGTCAACTGTTTCCTCTTCTCCTGGCATGGACTGTCCCCACAATTCATTTATATTCACTGTGATGCTTCAGCTGCCTACTGGCTTACTTGGCACCTGACACATCCGTCTAACACTCCCTTATTCCCGCTCTCCCTCCCGCCTTCTCTCCCTGAGTACAAGGTTTACCACGATTATGAATTCCTAGAGCATGGGGAAAGGGAGAGGAAGAGCTGGTGGACATACCCAGTGCTCTTATGGGGTGACTTCCTTGGGATCTGAGATTGTAAGGAACCCTAGTGCTTGTCACTGGCCTGTGGACCGTCCCTTCTGTGCTCCTCAGTGATGACCACCGGACAGGGGGCCAGCTCTCCCTTTCCTGTCTCTCCTTTTTGTTTGTTCCTGACTCTAGACACTGAGAGTTACCAGAGTTTGTCAAAAACAACTGCTAATCAAAGTGTGTACCTGTGTGTGTGTGTTTCACATGTATTAACGAGCTATATGAGCAGACCAAAAGATTCTCCCCTTTCTCTTTTTGTCCTTTTCTCAGTCTTCCTGTAAACATATTTTAAAAGTGACTGGCTATGGGGCAGCTCAGTTGGTGAAGCCATGATCCCGGATCAAATCCCATGTCCGGCTCTCTGCTCAGCAGGGAATCTGCTTCTCCCTCTCCCTCTGCCCCTCCGCAGCTCTTGGGCTGGCTCGCTCTGCTCTCTCTCCCACGCACACAAATAAACAAAATCTTTAAAAGAAAAACAAAAAATAAAAGTGCCTGGCTACAGCTGTATAAAGCAAGACACAAAGCTGGCAATGCTGTGGGAGAATCCTTAAAGATAATCACAGTATCTGTCAACTCTCAAAACATCTACTACAGAAAAGGCAGCGTGCCAGAGTCTTTGCGTACGTCCTCCCCCTGAAAACATCACCGCGGAGCTGCAGGGGAGCTGGTATCGTTCCCATCTTCCGTACAAGGAGGTTCAAAGATTTCTGATGACTTGACCAAGGTCACGCAGTTTATCAGCAGAGGATCTTGATCTTTAACTTTCATTCCAAAATTCGTGGTCTCTCCTTTTTTCCTGAATATCGCCCTGCTTTATAAAAGGCACCTGGGAAAGGAAAGCAGTTCAATGAGACCCAGGCAGAGGTCAAAGCAGAAACAACTGGATGCTGGAAGCCCGCCCCTCCCCGGAGGAAGAGGAGGAGGAGCCCGCGTCCTCACGCAGCTCTGGACCCTACCCTACGCCTCTGACTTCTTGCTGGCCTGAGTCTAATTTGCCGTCCTGTGTGGACGCTTGCCCTTCCAGCCTTCAACATGGGATCTCCCCTCCCACCCCGAAACCTAGGCTAACATAGGCCAGATGGTAAGAGCGCAGAGGTCGGGGTCATGTCTCTGTCCATAACCAGACTCTGCGACTCAGCAGCTCACCCGGCAGCTGTGCAGACCTGGACCAAGCCCTGTGGCAGCCACCTTTGTCACTCACGGGTCATGGTAACAGCTAACCTTAACTCATGTAATCTGCTTCACAAAATTAGGAGGTAAGTTCTACCATTTGCCTCACTTTGCCAGAAAATTGAGGCACAAGATGGTTAAGTAACTCAGATCGAAAGAGACAATTTAGGTCGGTGGTTCTCACGTGTGAGTGATTCCCCCCCTGCCCCCCGCCACCCCGGGGGACATAGGGCAGTGTCTGGAGGCATTTTGGATTGTCACAACGTGGAGGCGTGGGGAGTTCTGACGTCTACTGGGCTGAGGCCAGGGACGTGGCTAATCTAGGGGCCGAAGCACAGCAAAGAATGATCCGGCCCCAAACGTCCATAGTCCCGAGGTGGAGAAGCCTCGTTCTAGTTCCAGAGTCCACGCTGCCTCCCCAGTGAAATCATGACAATTTGCTTCCCTTGAGATTCCTCTGAACCTGCCACTGGAGAAGTAACATGAGTGTCACTAGTACGGTGCCTGGGGTGTGCCTTCCGCCAACCGGCTCTCCTCCTCGCTACCCCCCCCCCCTTCCTCTCTCGCAAGAAGAGCAGGGTCAGAGTTCTGGATAACCAAGTTCTGCTTCGCAGAGTGAGCGGACAGCCACAGAGCCCCCGCCTCAGCATGGCCTCTGTGTGTCAAACGTCTGGAGTCCATTATCCATCCTTGAATTTCCTCGCCGGGCTGAATAACCGCTGTTTATGTTTGTGTTTACAGTCGACTTGGGAATAAGTGTCAAGGAGGATAATGTGGCCACTTCTTCCCCCAAGACAATGGAGATCGGCGCTGTTGCAGATGCCAACGGAAAGAATCTTGGGAAAGAGGCCAAACTTGAGGCACCAGCTGCTAAATCTCGTTTTTTCTTGACACTCTCGCGGCCTGTACCAGCACGTACTGGAGACCAAGCCACGGATTCATCCACTGGATCAGGGAAGCTTGATGTCAGCTCCAGTAACGCTCCAGGAAACAAAGAACCAAGTGAGAGCGTGGCACTTCCGGTGGCAGCTGCACTGGGGCACGACCCACATAAAACCCCAGGCCAGAGCCCGGCCGGGGACGGAGGCTTCTCTGCCACTGGGGGACCGGCGCCTGTCCCACCTGAGTCGGGAGGAGCAGCCCCCTCCAAGCCTAGGGACTCCAGCTTCTTGGACAAACTCTTCAAACTGGACAAGGGACGGGAAAAGGCACCAGCCGACAGCCACCAGGAAGCCAAGGGTGCAGAGCGTCAAGACCAAGCCCAGGAGGTTTCCGGGTTGTCCAGGCCGTCCGATGATGTCCCTGCACAGAGGGTAAGTGCTGGACAGGGGCAATCCGTTGTGTGAACACCAGCTCTGGGAGGGGGGGCCCCGAGGGGCTAAGACAAAGGCACCTACGTCGCTCTACAGTCACCAAGCGGCCCCGACAAGGTCTCAAGCCGTCGACCCCTCTAGAACAAATAGCACATTGTAGTGGAGTGTCCCCCATGTTTCTGTGGGTGGAAACATCTGTTTGAAGAGCAGTAACAGCTGTGACATCTGTTTTATGTAAAAGAAGAGAGGAGGTGAGTTACATACAGATGAATTCGTCCTTCCATTTATCAAAGGTAGAGGAAGACAGATTACGTTTATGAACAATGGAGTCTGCAGGGAAAGGCATTAGCAGAATAAAAATGGTCCCTGAAAGACTTCACTACCCTGCCTGGTCTCAGTAGGTTGTTCCCCATTCCGGGTGTTTATAGGCTTTTGTTGGAATACATTTCATTTCTTCTTCTTAATAGCCTGGATTGATCTTTAACTATCTTTTGCACCAAAGTGTGGGTTTAAATAAAGAACTTTTACAGCTCTGGGCAGACTCTTTTATGTACTAATTATTTTCCAACGAGCTGGAGTCATATCTTTGTAAAAACTAGATTTTTTTTTTTTTTAAGGAGGTGTCCAGAATCAGCTCCTTTTTCCCCCCTCCTGAACAAAGAAAGGCAGGTTCTTTTGATCTTAAAAAAGAGCATTGGCTTTTTATCTTGAGAGAGTTTGTTTGTATGTGGGCTGAGAAAGGAACTCCTTGAATGAAAAAGGAAATAAAAGTTGTTATAATGTTTTTTTAGTCATTGGGCTTTTAAATAACAGTATTTTTCAAAATTTGGGAATGCAGTCAGCAGTAAGGTTAGAAGCAGGAAAAAATTAGTTGGGCTCAGTTTTTCATTACAAGGTTCTGTATCATGGCTGCCAATTTATTTGTCTAAATAACAACTAATTGCACTGCCCTGTTGCTAATAGCACTGGGTGTCTTTTATTGAGCACTTACAGTATACCGGGCTCTGTACTAAACACTACATATATCATCCTCCTTAAGGAAAGCGACTCTCATGTTAGTCTGTGGTTTTAATGTGCCCAGGAGGGTGCCGAGAATTATATTTTATTTAATTTTTAAAAGATTTATTTATTTGACAGACAGAGATCACAAGTAGGCAGAGAGGCAGGCAGAGAGAAGTGGGGAAGGCAGGCTCCCCGCTAAGCAGAGACCTCGATGTGGGGCTCGATCCCAGAACCCTGAGATCATGACCTGAGCCGAAGGTGGAGGCTTAACCCACTGAGCCACCCAGGCGCCCCGAGAATTATATTTTAAATGTTAGGAAACAGTTCAACATTCTGGACAGTTACAACTGGGGAAAGACAGGCACATGTGTTCAGGTTCTTACTATCAGCATTCTTGCTGCTTCTGTGAATTTCTATGCCAAGAACTGATTTTCAGATTCTCTTTCAAAAGTTTAAAAACTATCCTTCAAATGGCCACTTCCCCGAATGCCCAGCTCAGGGCCAACTGAAGAGCTTTCTGTATAACTCAAAGTAGGTCTTCAAACGCATCTGGGCGTCACATCTTTACTGAGTGTGACCCTACCAGCTACAGGTGAAACAAGGCTAGAGGGATGGCTGTGACAGAGCCCTTGTCCTCAGGGACTTTGTGGTCCTACCAGAGAAAAGGTACAAAACCCCTGAGATTCTTGTGCGTGGTGCCAAGTGCTCTCCGTGGGGAGGTTGAGTGCTGCAGGAGATATGCAGATACAAAGAAAATTGGCCTCGCAGGCTCAGGGAACCTTCCAGCAAATGTATAGACTTGGAGCTGGAAAGTTACTTGTCTTGGGGCTAGAAACTAGTCATCAATATTCATGAATATGTGAGAAACGATTTACTGCTTGACTCTGAGCAGAAACTTGAGTTCTCATTATTGGTCCTGGTTCCTAAGGCCATTTGAAAGTTACAACTTTGAATAAAGACATGTTCCCTTCACTTGGGCATCCAAAGCCAACCCATTGCCCGAGTCAGGAAAAGATGGAGTTATTTATGGGAAGAGGATGAAGGACTGAGCTTTGCCTGTCTTGGGGCAGGTGTCTAGTGACTCCTCCAACTCCCCCCCGCACCTTAATTAAGAAAACCGGTTTAGGATCTGACACCTGACCCTTGAACGTTTTTAACCATAAAAGCCCAAAGCAACCAATCCATTCCTAGTCTAGGAAAAGTGCAGGACACTTTAGAGTTGGAATTTATCCACTCAGCTTTTTTTATGAAAGGCTCTTAGGACCAGCACCTGAATTTGAGTGGAATGAGTTCCAAAATGAGATTTGATTCAGAAGATGGGGGCTTATGCTGGGAGCATGGCAAGTATCTGGTAGAGTCTAACCTGTGGATGATATTTGAAAGTCACAGGGACCTCCCAGAAGACACGCGAGTTGGAACTTAACCTTCTTTTGAAAAAAGTGAGTTGACTCCCTCAGATTCACCAATGAGGTTTGCATTTGGTTTTGTTACACTACAGATGCCCATGTTTTTAGCGACATGTCACTGGAATCTGAATGTTGAGGGCCCACGCTGCACTATACACATAAAACACGGAAAACCAGGAGTAGTCATTTATGTCTCCTTCAGTGTGTGAATGTGCAGATATTCAAATGCATCTACCTGCAAAGGTCTTGAAAACAGCTTCTGATTATGGAGATGTCTCATCCGACCACCGGCTGCATGGTCTGTATTGGGCGGGGGAGGGGAGGAATCAATTCTTCCATGAGCATAATGAGGGAATCCAGCCCTCAGAAAGCAACACGAACAAAACTTCTCCATCCGTGGCTTTCTTGGTGGGAGTCCCGCATTGTGCATAAACGGCCGTCAGTGTATTGATTCTGGATTCTCAGCGTAAATTATGTGTTGGGCTCAGCCGTGTCAGCTGTCCCTCCCCGCCCACCCACACAAACCTTTCCCCCCAGTCTCACTGCATGCTTCTTCCTGGATTGGAATTCCAACCACAAACCTGCAGAGCTGTGAATCGGGAGAAAGATGCCACCATTTCATTCTGGGAGAAGCACACAAATCTTCTGTGTTTTCAGAATGACAATCTTATTTTTGTGCCTCATAAAACTACATTCAGAGCATAGCATAATTAAAACAAGGCCAGAATTCATGAACAAATGAAGCATTTACTACATAGGCCAAAGAAAAGATAAATTATATGCCTGAAAGGTTTCACTGAGCTGTGATTCACACAAACCAACGTGTTGGCAAGGACGACGAGATTTTTTTTTTTAATTTTTCTAGCCCCTCAACAATTGGACCAGAGCTATAAGATATGCATTTAAGAGATTCATTGCAAAAAAAAAAAAAAAAAGAGAGAGTCCTATAATGAGAATTTGATCTTTATCCATTAACCAAGAAACCAAACACCATATGTCTGTTGCCAACCAATAATTCCAGAAGGGTCTTTGAAGGGGGGCGGGGTGCTTAACCTGTTACCACAGATTCAGGAGATTTAAACAAGAAATATGCCTTTCTTTAAAAGTTTAACCAAATTCTCCAACTGTTATTTAAACACCAACCTTGGCAAATCATGTAAAAGATAAATCACAGTCTAGTCCTTCAAAGATCATATCATTTTAATATTAAGAGACGAGATTTGTTAAAGGGATGTGGTGAGAAGTGACACCAACCCTCAAATTCATTCTGGCTGTAGATATTAAGAAAAAGACTCCGTGGTTTTGCTTCCTTGTGTCTTTTTCTCTCTGGAACTCACTTCATTCAGGCTTTTATCCTCCACAAAAACTGTTCACCTCAAAGTGGCCATGACGTCGCACCTCCCCAACCCTCATCGTGGCCGCCAAACCCCTTGTGTGTCAGTCCTGTCCCACTGGCCTTGCCAGTCACATCAGACACCCTTCCTCACCTGGTCCCCCCCGCCCCGACACTGCCCAAAGTTCCTTAATCTCCTTTACGGGATCTTATCCTCTAATCCGCGGAGTTCCCCAGTGTAGTTCTCCGACTACACTTCCTTCCATAGAGACGCCCCCTGCCCCAAGGGTTAAATAGACAGCTATCGGATGACAAGTCCCAAATTCATGTCTGTAGCCTAGACCCACCCCGAAAGTCGAGCCTTACGTATCCAGCTGCCTCTCAATATGGGTACTTGAATTTCGACATCTCCATTCGAAGGTCCACCCAGCATGGGCAACACTGGACTCCTCTCCCACCCCTAACAGCAAGCAACGGCATGTCCACCTGCATCATCCACAGGCTTCCTCATCTCACTAAATGGCAACTCCACCCTGCCACTGCTATTAGTGAGAGAAATGGAATTCAAGAACCAGGATTTCTAGAATCCTACATGGTGAAAAGTAGGGAATTAAAACATAAGCATTGTAGTCAAGTAGCTTAAGGTTTCAACTTGGCCTCTGTTGCCTACTGGTTGTATGACCTTGGACAAGTGAATAAACCTTTCTGAGCCTCAGTTTCTTCATTTGTAAAATGGGGATATCAATAGTGCTGAGCACATTTTCCCATTATTCACACTTGCAACAGTTAAAAGAGATAAGCCATGTAGAGAAGCACCAAGATGTTGCATTTTGAGAAAAAGAATATTTAACTATTATTAGTATCATGGTCCACACCCCCCACCCCGCATTAATCAATATTTTTGTCTTTTTACTCTCGTCTTCTGTAGTCCTCAGTCAAAGCTCACTGAGATAGCACAATTGGGTCTAATTTGAAAGCTACATCACCAAAGTCAGAAAGTCCTGATTTGGATTAAAGGAAAAAAAGAAAAGGGGCAGGAGTTATAAAATTACTTGAGATAGAATAGAAGTTCAGTGCCCTTGCCATTAAGCCATCGCTCCTTAGTCTGACATTCAAGGGTCTCCACCAGCTTTTCTCTGTGTTTCCAACTGCATTTTCCACTATTCCCTTAAATGTACCCAGTCAGAATTCTCCCCATGTGACCTGCGCGATGCCACCTGCTTCCCCACATTTTCTCCACCTGTCTCTCTCTCTCACTCTTTACCAAAAATTCACTTCACCTTCATGTGCCAAGTTCTCCATGAGGCTGACCAGATGCCCCAACTCCTGGGTGGTTTCTAGTGACATGAGTCCTCCAATATCTGTTATTTATGCTCTATGTTAAGTCGGATTCAGTAACAAAATCGCTTTGAAGGAAGCATCTTATTGAAACATCAAAACTTAAGTGGGAATTCCTGTAATCTTTACCATTTTACAGAGGAAGAAATCCAAGCTTTGGGGAAACCAAATCACTGACACCAAGCTATATAGCTAAAGAGAATTGCCCATTCCCCAAGCCCATACTTTCCGTGCTCAACATTATATTTTTACCAAATTGTTGAAATTTGTGCAGCAGGGTTGTGATTAGGTGAGATGGAATTATTTGTTTGAGGAAGTTGTTATTTGTTTTTAAATGTTAGGATGTACAACATTGAAAGTAACAAGTTAAAATTCAAAAAAATTAAAAATCACCTAATTCCCATGTTAGAGCGCCAAGTGAATTTTAAGCTGTGTTTTTATTTTGTTTTGTCTACCTTATGGCCTCAAGGCCATGCCATTCCAACAGGTAAAGAGAACTATCCACCCAAAAGACTTTGTCAGTACAGAGGAAAACTGTTCTAAATCATGCAAATTATGAAGTAAGCAAGGTTTTTAGCTATGATACTGTAATTTTTGTAAATTATATGGATTCAGTACTAAGAAACATTTGATATGAACTGTTTTCAGCAGCAGAGATGAAGTCCAAGTGTTAAGAGCCCAAGGGATCCAGGGCTGAGTTCAGATTCTTCAAATGATAATAATTGCCTCACTTTTTAATAATTCATTATCCATAGGCCCTGTAGTAAGCACTTTGCATATTTTATCTGCTTTGATTCTCCTAACCACACAAGAAGGCAGGTGTTTTTATTGCCATTATTTATTTATTTATTTATTTATTAAAGATTTTATTTATTTATTTGGCAGAGAAAGAGAGATCAAAAGTAGGAAGAGAGGCAGGCAGAGGGAGAGGGGGAAGCAGGCTCCCTGCTGAGCAGAGAGCCCAATGCGGGGCTCGATCCCAGGACCTGAGATCATGATGTGAGCCAAAGGCAGAGGCTTAACCCACTGAGCCACCAAGGCGCCCCTTTATTGCCATTTAACAGATGAGGGAGCTAGAGCTCAGAGAAGTTAAGTTACTTGCCCAAGACCACACAGCTAAGTTAGAGGCAAAACCATAATCAAGATTCATCAGTTGCCAAAACCCATGACACTCAGTCATTTCAAAACCTTGTGTTTTCATCCAGAAAAGGAAGATACTGCCTGCCTGAGCTGGGATTGTAAGGTCAGAGGATGATACAGGCAGTCAATAGTAATGATGCCAAATAAAACAGTATATTTTCTAAGTTCTCAGAAAGTGAGAAATAAAGAATGCAAAACTAGATAAAATGGTCTTCCTGCGTGATGGAGTTTGGGTAGTCTATCATTTAGGGTGCCTTTGGCTGCAAATAAAAAAAAAAAAACCCACCCAATCACTAGTGGCATAGTTAATGAGGAGAAAGCATTATTTCTTGAGCATGGTGAGAATTCTAGAGGTAGGGGGTTTACGATGGTTCAAGATCTTCATACTCCAGGACAAGTCAGTCTCCAGGGCCTGCCCTGAATTGTTGGCGCGGTTCACAGGTTCGGCCACCTGTGGTTTCCATGTGGCCCCCAGAGTTCCAAGTAGGGTACCTCCATGGTCATAGTGTCCTTTCAAAGGGAAGAGGAGTTTCCTGAGTTCCCCGTTGTAAATTCACTTGCATGTCTGTGTCAAGGTCCAAGGAGGGCTTGTCAAGTTTCTTTGGTAGAAAGCAGACTCTGCTAGCAAAGATGGTATATTATGGATGGAAACGAGATATATTTTTTCTATCTAAGTTTATATCAGAAAATCACTGAGTACATGAAACTGTGGAGGCTGTTTCAGTATCCTCTACTCCTATGGTAATTTACTTGAACTTATTCATTGCACAACTGTCTAATTTGACTATGGCCCACAGTAAGAAATAGATTTTACATCTTGATCTGGTAGACATGCCCATGAATGCGACAAAGAATTCACAGAACACTGCTGTTTTCACAGCGGGGAACACACATTAGTGTTTGTATTCTTTTCTGTTCTATCGTGTTTGATTTTTTTAAAGATTTTATTTATTTATTTGACAGAGAGGAAGAGATCACAAGTAGGCAAAGAGGCAGGCAGAGAGAGGGGGGGAAACAGGCTCCCTGCCAATCAGAGAGCCCGATGTGGGGCTCGATCCCAGGACCCCAAGATCATGACCCAAGCCGAAGGCAGAGGCCCAACACGCTGAGCCACCCAGGCATCCTATGTTTGATGTTTTTAATGCTGGTTTTGACCCACTGAATTACTTTCTAATCTATTAATGGTCACAACATGAAGTTCAAAAAATTTTCTTCTACCAGAACCACCCTTCTCACGTACAGAGACAGTGATCTTGAGGATGTGGTTGTGTCTTAAGCAACTAAGTATTCCCAGTGCCTAGTACACTGCCTGGCATACAGTGATGTTCGATAGATGAACTTGACAAGCATAAAGATGGTACACATCATGTTACAACCTTGCAAAGAATCTTGGAATATATTCTCACTATCTCATTATCAGCTCTGCCTAATGCAACTTTAAAAAGAAAATGACTTCAAAATACATGCATGATACAGATGGCTTTGGTGAGCTAAAGTATGCTGAATCATATATCTGTATCATTTATTTGGTATTTTTTAAAGGTTTTATTGATTTATTTAGATGTATAGAGAAAGAAAGCATGTGGGGGGTGTGGAGCAGAGAGAAAGGGACAAGCAGACTCCATGCCAACTGAAGAGCCTGATGGAGGGCTCGATCTCAAGACCACAGGATCATGACCTGAGCAGAAACCAAGAGTCAGATGCTTAACTGAGCCACCCAGGTGTCCCTCAGTATTTTTAATTCAGTCTTTACCATGTTATGGTGTTAATCATCATGGTTGAATATCAAGTGAATGGTGTTTTGCAATGAATATGAAAAATAAATTTTGAGTTTACTTTCCCTTTGGTGCTATCCAGTCTGAGTCACTCCCTGCAAGGCTCTAATAACAGCCCTAATTTATTGAACACTAACTCACAGACAGTTAAACTTTCATGAGGTCCTACAACTAGAAAGCAAGAGAGCTGGAATTCATCACCAGTGCCCACATGCTTAGCCCCTGTGCCTGTAAGTTCCAGAAGAGGAAATATTTGAAACCTTTGGAAGCATCTTATATTTTTTTAAAATATATGAAGCTAATACTTTGGGACATTAGCTAATTCTGTGGAACATCAGTCCAATGAGATCCACCTTGAAACAGGGCTCACCATCAAAAAATTTCAGAAAATAAAACTTGCCTTATCTTCTCTACTGAAGATTCACAATGGATTCACCCTCCTTAGGGCCTGAGAAATCCTACAGCGAACAGATTTGCTTTGCTTTGTTTAACAGAGCATTTCTCAGACTTAATTACCCATAAAACTACTAGCCGTCTAACCGGTTGGGCATAGCTTCTGAGGGACTGTTCTTAGAAATGCTGAGCTAGGCGTGTAGACCCAAGTTGGAAAATGGCCTCTTGCAGGATGCAGCAAACCACAGATAGATTTTATTTGAACTTCAGTGTTTTAATATTTTAATTGATGGATACTATTTTCAAATGAACAAAGTTGACAATATTTTAAAATTATGAAATTCCAATACAGTTCCAGGTTTCAGATGTTTCTGGAAAGTGGGAAGTTTCATCCTGGACAGGATGTGAGTTGTGGCTGACCCTTGGAATGGGGCATTCTCTCTCTAGCTCCCCCGGTCCCCACTCCTCCCTTGTTCCCAACAGTGAGGCATGGGAGTTGTCCTTCACTTCAACACTTGCATGATTATTTTTTTGTGGCAAGGTTGAGAGTGAAGTGAAATATCTCCATCACAGACCACTTTACTTCCTTCCTACATTTATTACAATTTGAAGCTACTTAGGGGACCATCTGGTTACTAAACTACAAATCCAGCCTGAGAGTTAATCTGTTGACAGGTGTTGAACAATAAATAAGAGGCTTGAATGTGCTCGTGTATTCATTCAACAAACATCTGAGTACTTTCTTTGTGCCAGGAATGATTTTAGGGATAGAGTGATGTACCTCGTGAAAGCTTTCATTCCAATGAGGAAAGCAACAATAAATAAGAAAATAAACAAGCAGGGGCGCCTGGGTGGCTCAGTGGGTTAAGCATCTGACTCTTGGTTTCAGCTCAGGTCATGATCTCAGGGTCATGAGCTTGAGCCCCGCATTGGGGGAGCGCAGAGTCTGCTTGAACTTCTCCCTCCCCCCCAACCTCTGCCCCTCCTCCCACTTTCTCTGTCCAAATTAAATAAATAAATAAATAAATCTTTAAAAAGTAAAAGAACAAATAAATAAAAAGAGGTATGAATGAAATCTTCAGAGAGAAAGTAGAGTGGAGAGTTAGCAGATGACTAAGTGGGCAGGGGGCAGGTCCAGGGAGTTCAGTCTAAACTACAAATACAGGGAAAAGGATGGGACTTTTTTTTTTCTTTTTCTGTACAAAGCCAAACGACTCTTAGGTCTGCAGCCCAATTTCGGCAGCATGCAAAACAGTTTTCTCGCTACTGAGAAGTGTTTGTTAAACACATGACAGACATATTCTAGGCTATGGGTCATTAGCTTTTATATTTTGAAGTACTTGTTTAAAAAACTGGATATTATCCCTCTAATAAATGTGAAAGGCCATGATCACTCTCGAGCTTGCACATGTTAGAACAGAAGAGTCTTCCACAAGTCCTTTTTGCCCAACGGGACTTGCCCCAGGAACCATTCTCCAGCCGCTCTTTGCCCACAGCAACTGTATTTTTCCATTTTACATCCTACAGAGCAGGCTTGAAGAAGGTGCCCCCAAACACTGACTGCTGCAAAAATAAAACAAAACCAAGAGTCAAGAAAAGCACATTTCATTGCTTAATTCTCTACCCACATTTCACTTGCTGTTGGAAACCCAGTTGACAAATTCACTTACCCTGCAAGTGGAGGAGTTCTGAGAGAGAAAATGGAAAACCTTATTGGCAGGAAACAAGTGTAAATTGCTTTCTGTGATAGATTCCTTTCTCCCCCTTCCAACTCTGACCACAGTGAACAACTGCTTTATTTAATCTTATAAATACAACATCTCTGCATCAGTCAACCCCACAGATTAATGAGGCCCTACCTCGTATAGGTGCCGAGCTCCGAGACGAGTTCTTAATACCCTGAGGTTAGGTCTGCAGAGTGTTAAAGCAGGTGGTGATCTTACGATTTACAATAAAGAGCGTCAGACTGGATAGCTGGTCCAGCCGAGTCTGTTTCAATTAGAATAAGCAGATGAAATGAACACTATTGCCTCTCTTCCAAAAAGAGGAGGGAAAATGGGCAAGTAGAACATTTTCAGATCTGTGTCATGCAGCTTAGGTTGCCCTCTTAGGAAACACGCCAGAAGACAAAGAAAAGATGGGTTTCACGTTTCAGTGTTTTTATGTTATTTTTATTGCCCTCTGAAGTCTTTGGCAATTTCTTAATTAGGAAGCTTGTTTCAACAATGGCACGTCAGCAGTCTCGAATAATGTGCTTTTTGAACAAGCCATCTGACATCTAGTAATTTATTGAGAAAATGGGCAAAATTTTATCTACAAGGCTTTTTTTTTTTTTTTCATTCCAGTGATGTCTGTAAGAGGAAAGTTGGGAAGTTTAAAACGGTCTAATAAGGTGGCTGTTCTGTGGATTACGGGACTCCCTTACACCGGACTTCATAAGCCAGCATGACACAGACCTGGAAGGAGTGACCTGTGAAGACAGTGTTATAGGAGAAGAGCAGGGCTCAAAACAAGGAGGATCCTTGTAGGGGAAAAATCCTCTTCTGCTCACTGGCCCACACATATGCATTCTTTTGGAACCCAGAGAGGGGTGTGGAATGAAAAATTACACGTTTTTTTTTTTTTTTAAGATTTTATTTATTTATTTGACAGAGAGGGAGAGATCACAAGTAGGCAGAGCAGCAGGCAGAGAGACGAGGTAAGCAGGCTCTCTGCTGAGCAGAGAGAGAGCCCAATGTGGGGCTCGATCCCCGGACTCTGAGATCATGACCTGAGCCAAAGGCAGAGTGCTTTAACCCACTGAGCCACCCAGGCGCCCCCAAAATTACACATTGTTGATAGCAGTCATTTTCAGCAATGGAATAATGGGTGCTGGTTACGTTTTTCTTCTTTGCTCATCCCTGTTTTTTCCGTTTTATACAAGCAGCAAGCACAGGGCCCTGCCGGGCTAAGTTAAAGAGGATGCTGCAATGTCCAGGTCCTTCCAGCAGAGTGCGCTGTAAGGCTTGCGGCATCCCTGGTGGCCAGCCATAAGGCTGCTAATAACAGTTTCCACAAGTTCTTTTTTTGTTGACCGTAATTCCAGAACTGTGCAATCCAGAACTAGGATGGCAAGTTCCCTGTTTAGAAATAACACTGGCTTTTTAAATATACTTGGAACTGATGTGTAGTAATCTCCAGTAGGGGATGAGAAAGAGGAATTTGGTTGTGGATGGGTGGTCTTTGAAGCCTTCCATAACTGGCATTTCTTGGGCGCTGTGTTCTTTCCCTATTTTTTCCCTGAGCTTAAACAATGTGGATGCCTTTTTATCAGCCAGTGTGAACTTGAGCGGGAAAAGTGGGGAAAATAAAAATTAGCTACAGTGACCAACTCTCCTTAGGTGGTTTTGAGCTTCGTGGGAAAACAAAGTAAATGTATTATATGTAACGTAGGAAACAGATATGCAGGCAGGGAATTTTGAAGGTCCCCCAGAACAGTTTTAGTAGACTTTGGTTTTGGAATTCCTTTCTCGTTTATTAATTTGCTTTCCCTTCTGGGCAAATGGGAAGATGAATTCTATCTTCAAGAATTAACCAAATTCCATTTTTCTCCCTCAATCTGACAATGGCTCCGTGCAGGTGATGGGACTCTCAGAGGAAGACAGTCTGGAGACCATTGCTGCCTAGCACATGATGCCCTTTGTGCCGCTGGGGCATCCAAGTGGGAGAGGAAACAGAGCTTTCCCTTTTATCCCGGGCAGCATGTGGCTCAAATTTCTAACAGATGGAAAGGAATGGAGTAATGGGTTTCTGTGCCATTCACTGTTCTTTGGACAAATTTTCTTGTGTTAAACCGTAATCTAGGAGCTGATTCTCGGTACAATGATTCAAACTGAAACCCCGGGCACACCATCAGTGAAGAAACCTAGATGGGGGAGACATTTATCACTAATAGATCCAGACAAGGCTTTCATGCCTTATGTTTTCACTTTAACAATGTAGACCTTGCTTGAAGAGGCTGCGATCCAGTTGATAATCCACAGTTGAAGGAAGGTGCCAGAAGTTCCATATGGGTTTTATTATAGACAATCAAATTATGATAAGGCGGCATTATTTTTCAACATGACAAATTGTGATCACTTAACTAGTGTCCCTTTCTGTTTGCCCTTTGAAGCCAACAGCAAGGGGGGAAAATAGGCTTCTTGCACACAGATGGAAAACAAGCTGACACCATGAACACCTGTTTGTATCAAAGAAGTTTCCAGATATTTCCTGGGGAGTGTTTTTGCTTCAGTCTAAAATTTCTGTTCGCTGAGCATGATCGGGAGGCCTGATGAGAATAGCAAAGACATATTTGTAGTTAGGAACAAAGATCGTTCTACAAATAACTCAATATGTAAGGCATCATCTTTCCAACTGTATTGTTTCGCCCTCTGGGAGTTTTTTAAAATTTAGAATTAGTCGCTTACATTTTGTTTTAATTTTGATTTTTATACATAATACCTGGCTCAAATTAAGAAATTCTAAAAATGGTCTACCTGTCTACCAATGCCATCCCCAGCAGATAATTACTGGTTGCATTTTTAAGTGCATCCTTCCAGGATCTCTCCGGACATACATAAGCAAATGCAAGCATACATTTTTATTCCTTTTTTTTTTTTACACAGAAGATGATATAATATACACTCTGTTCTAGTCCATGCTTTTTTTTCAGACAACACTATTTCAATATCTGTATAGCTTCCTCATTTCTAACACTCGTGTACTATTCTGTTGTGTGAATGTTCCAAGATCTAGTTTACCTGGATCCAAACCATGACATTGGGCTGGTTTCCCAACATTTGCTAGTGCCCCACAGTAAACAACTTCATGAGTTTGGTTTTTCACACGTGTGTGACTTGAAGTTTAGAGTCAATGCTTAGAAGCGGAATCGCTAGATAAAAGAGTCTGTTCTTTTTTAAAAATTTTGGTAGATAATGCCAAATTGCCCTCAATCCGGACTAAACTAATTTACATTCCGAACAGCAGTAAACAAGACTGCTTGCTTCTCAAACCAGCCTCCCAATGGAACGTTTCCAAACTTTCGGACTTTTATTTTTTTCTCTCAGTCTTTCCTTTAATGGTGTCCGGATTTTGAGTCACAGTTACAAAAGTCTTCTCCATCCAAAATTATAAAACATAAATATTTTTCTCGTGTTTTCTTCTAGCGTTTTTATCCATTTGGATTTTGTTCTTCTATAGGGTTGACTTAGGGCACCAAGTTAATTTGGTTTCAGATGATCACCTGGTCCCTGTATGTTTGATTAAATAGCCCCCCACTCCGGATAGATTTGAAGTGTCATCTTTATCATACCCTCAATTCCCATATGTCCCAGGATAATATGTGTCATATAGCAGGGAAGAAGAATAGAGACAAGAGAAATTAAAATAGAAGAACTCTTGGTTTTGAGCAAACACCTGAAGGAAGGGAGTTGGCGGGGGTAAGGCAGCATGGAGTGTACATGCTTTTTGCCTTGGAAATAATTTGAGTCAAATTCCAGTTCTACTCTACAAACATATGCAAGTTATCTATCCTTTTCATGCATCAATTTATTCATCAGTAAAAAACCAAAAAACCCCAAAACTGCATATAGTACATACTTCACGAAATCCTTGTAAGAATTACATGAAGCCTTTTGGGACACCTGGGTGGCTCAATCAGTTAGGCCTCTGCCTTCGGTTCAGGTCATGATCCCGGGGTCCTGGGATCAAGCCCTACACTGCGCTCCCTGTTCAGGGGGGGAGTCTGCTTCTCCCTCTCCCCCTCCCCCTGTTCATGCTTTCTCTCTTTTTCTCTCCCCACCTTTTCTCTCTCTTTCTCCCTGACAAATAAATCAGTAAATAAATCTTAAAAAAAAAAAAATTGCATGAAGCCTTTTTAACTAGTTTAGCAGGGCCTGACAAGTAAAGTTTGGTCATGATTCTTATCATTGACCTTTTTTGCTCATTATACTTTCCTCAAAGAATTCGTGGCTGCAGAATATCCCATCACATGGAATGTGTTCATTTCCTACATGTAGAAATGTAGGTCAATGTAGCCTAGAGGTTAATCTCATACACAAATACCGTGTATAAATTTATTGACCTATTCCAGAATTGTTGGACTTTTCATTGATTCTTCATTCTTACTCTTCCAGAACTATCCTCAAATGATTTTTTAAAAAATTTTTAATCTTGAAATTATTGTAGATTCACATGTGGTTGTAAGAGATGATACAAAGAAATCCCTTTATCCGGGATCCCTCGGCGGTAACATCTTGCAAAACTATGATACAATATCACAATCAGAATATTCACATTGATATGGTCCCATTGAGAACATGTCCACCTCATCCTGCCCTCCTCTCTGTACCTCCACTTCCCTTCCAACTCCACCCTCTTTCCCAATTTCTGGCAACACCCCATCTGTTCTCCATGTCAATAGTTAGGTCCTTTCAACAACGGTATATAAATGAAGTCACTCAGTCTGTACACTCTTTGGACAGGCTTCTTTCCTCCAGCAGAATTTTCTGGAGGCTCATCGAGGTCATTAAGTCTATCAATACAAATTGTTCCTTTCCTTCCTTTTTTATTGCTGAATACTATTCTCTGCTACTGAGAGATCACATTTTATCTAGCCATTGAAACATGTTTGGTTGTTTCTGGTTTGGGGCTATTACAAACAAAATTGCTATAAACTTTCATGTGCAGATTTTTCTGTGAATATATGTCTTCATTTCACTGGTGAAAAAAAAGCCCAGGATTGCAATTGCTGGGTTGTATTGTGTGTATTTAGTTTGTCAAGAAACTGGCAAACCCTTTTCCACACAGGCTGTGCCATTGCTGCCCACCAGAAGCCACGTGTGAGTGATCTAGTTTTTCTGCCTCCTTGTCAGCACATTTTTGCTCAGTGGCTGCTCTTATTTGCAGGTTGCTGGTTTCTCCATTTCCAAGTCTAGGATCTATGAGGCAAGAAGAAACCCCAGGGCCCTCCCCTCCCCAGGGTTCCTCGATTTCCTAGCTGGTCTGTCTTCTCCTCTCCACCTGGTGGAAAGCAGGGACTTCCCATTGTGCTTACTGGGAGGATAAGGAAACGTCATGTTCTCCATCTTTCTAGAACCAGAAGTCATGTTCTCTTTAAAAGTCAGTCTAAGAAGGAAAAAAAAAACAAACAGTTCAAGGAAAGGGCTCAAGTTCAAGGTGAGGATTTCAATGGAAAGGCCATAAAGCTCTCACTGGGGAAGGTCCCCAGGCAGATCCACAACCTCTGTGCAGTGGGCAGGAGGGGCTCACCCTCACCTGTTAGCTGAGACTCAAGACCCAGCTGCACCTGGGAACTCAGGGAGGCAGAAGTCAGAGTCTTCAGGGATGTCAGGAGATGATGCCATGGGGCAGAGGAGACAGTTGGAGGTCTCCTCTGTTCCTGGAATCCTGTCCGGCCATGTATCCCCCATTCAGAGTGCTTTGTCCTGGGTAAAGAGGTACTAATCCTTATCTGCTTCCTCAGAGGATAGCCACTGTGGCAGGATTTCCCTGTCGGTCCCCCGAGGACCACCACTTATTTCCAGGAAGTTCAATAAATGTTGCCTGTGTGTCTAGCCTGGGATCACAGAGATAATCATTGCCTCTTGACCCCCGCAGGAAACGCCCGTCTGAGAGCTGGCTGTGACCTAGAACCAGGCCCTTCCCCTCCCTGTGAGGAACACTGGGAGCCCATGGGCTGTGGGGCCAGAGGGCCTCAGAGCAGCTGACCCAGCCTGGATGTCAGGGGCCTTCCAGAAGAGATTCCTCCCCCGCCCCCACACGTCCGTGCCTGGAGGACTTCACCCAGCATCTAATCACCCTCTGTTCCCTTGTGTTCATTTGTTGTCTTGCAATCTTCACTGCTTAAGGCATAAGTTACATTTATTGGTTCATCCATACTTTTGTTTGGTTTTGCTTTGCTCTGCTGCTAGAAGGTCAGCTGTCTGAGGACAGGGTGCTGTGCATCTCAGTCCTTGCTCTATGCCCAGTGACTCGGTCCATGTCATGTGCCTGGTAGACACCTGATAGTTTCTTTTCTAATTCTTATGCTATTATAGTCTTATCCCAGACCTTGTAAGAATTCAAAAGTCCAGTCCGATTTTAAAACTTCAATCTTGGGGTGGCTGGGTGGCTCAGTTGGTTGAGCATCTGCCTTTGGCTCAGGTCATGACCCCAGGGTCCTGGAATCGAGTCCCAGATGGGGCTCCCTGCTCAGCAGAGAGCCTGCTTCTCCCTCTGCCTGCCATTCCCCTTGCTTCTGCTCACTCGTGTGCACCGTCTCTCCCTGACAAATAAATAAATAAATAAAATCTTTTAAAAATAAAAAAAAA
>PISX010012698.1:0-29278 GCA_004024625.1 Mellivora capensis
AAAACACCAGGGGCCTTTCCACTAAAGCCCAAAACATAAGAGGGATTCCTACTATTTGAACAAGTTTTTGAAACTTCTTTATATTTGAGAGACTTCAAGAAAGCAATAAAAAAGAAATTCAGAAAAATAAATGTAACAGAAATTATTTATAGGTGATAGGATGAGTTACCTAGGAAACACAAGGAAATCAACTGAACTTCTACTAAAACCAGCAAGATATTTTAATAAACAGGCCAGTCCCAGGATGTAAATATATAAATCAATACAAAAACACTATTACTGAAATAAAATTGAAAATTGGATCCCATTTATAATGACAAGAAAACAAAAATAACCAAGGGGGGGGGAACCTAAAAAATCCTTTGTGAGAAATGGATGATAATACCATTCATCCAAAATTATGGCTCACAACAGGGTTGTGTCATAACACATAATCAGTAAGAGAGGACAAATGCCTCAACAACAAGGTGACCCCAGGATATGAATGGATAGAGTAAAAAAGGAATCATAAGCTGTTGGAAAACACAAGGAGGGGGGAATTCAACTGCATAAGTAGGTATTTAAAAAGAGTCTCCTTTCCCAGCTCTACTTGCCCCTCGCCCTTGCTTCTGAGCAGGAACTTATGCCTGGCCTCCCTCCCTGCCCAGCTTCCCCAGGGAAGGGACTGTGACACCTATGATCTAGGAGACTGGGAGGCAGAAAGCCTGCTGTGGCTCGGTTCCCTCCGGACCCCCCTCCCTTCTTGGATCTACCCGCAGCACATTCATTCTGGTCTGCCCTCATCCCTGAGGGAAGGGTAGTGACCCCTCTGCAAGCAAGCCCACTCAACCACAGGCCAAAAGCCAAATTCTCCCTCTGGCTTCCACATAATAGCTGATAGTTTGATCCCCAACATTCAGCTCTTGAGCAATCAATGTACTCTGAATCTAAGAAGGGAAGATCGTGCTGTTTATAAGACTCCCAAACCCCAAAAACCATTGAAAATGTAAGTTAAGGAGCACCTGGGTGGCTTAGTCAGTTAACCGTCCAACTCTTGATTTCAGCTCAGGTCATGATCTCAGGGTCATGGGACCAAGCCCATGTCAGGCTCTATGCTGAATGTGGAGCATGCTTGAGATTCTCTCTCCCTCTCCTTCTGCCCCTCCCCCATGCACACATATACGGATGTGAGAGCTCTCATAAATCAATTGACCGATCAATCAATCAATCTACTCCATCCAAAAGAAAATAGAAAAAGGAAATCTATATTGGGCATGTATAAAAGAAATAGAAAGATAATGAATTTAAGTCCCATGTGAATAATTAGTTTAAATGTAATTAGATAAAATGTTCCATTTTAAAGGAAGAGACCCTGAGAATGGATTAAAATGTGAGACCAACTAGTTACTGTTTACAAGAAATGAACTTTGAGTATACTACGATAAGTAGGTTGAAAGTAAAAACAATAGTAATAATAATAATATAATGGAAAAAGATGCTCCATACATACATACATATCACTAAGCATAAGGAAGCTGAATTGGCTGAATGAACACCAAAGTTAACCTAAAAGAATTACTACATGAGATACAGAAGGATTTTGTAATGATGAAAGGACATAAGCAGACATTAACAAGGTGCAAAACCTACTAAGAGTTTCAAAACACGTTGAGAAAAAAATGCATAGAGCTGAAGGGAGAAAAAGTTTCTAGTTAAGGCTGTACTACTCTCGCAGCGACCAAGAGCACTGGCGAACAACAAACCAGTGAGCTTCTGGAAGATTCAGTCACACCATCCACCAACTCTACCACGTGTAGAGCACTCATCCAACAGCTGCAGGAACCACTCTCTCCCCCCGCTGCTGCGGAACACTCATTATACCGACCACACGCTGGGTAAAGAACTAGTCTCGGCAGATGTAAAGAACTGATCACAAAATGAAATGAGAAATTAAAAACAAAATGATATCTTTTTAAATTCTCAGGTACGTGGATAAGCAATGCATTTCTATGTAAGCCACAGGTCAAGGAATTAGACGACAGGGAAATTTAAAATATTTTTAGCTACACAATAATACAAACTCGGCCCTTAAAAATTTGCAATATACAGCTAAAGATGTGCTCATGGGGATATTTCTATTCCTACATGGTTCTGTAGGAAAAGAGGAAAGGTTTTGGGCCAATAGCCTAAGGGTCACAACAAGCTAGAGGAAGAGCAAAACCAAAGACAAACAGAAAGGAATACAAAAAGGTAGAAAGCTGGAAATACACGGTAAAAGAGAAAGTCTTTGAAACTAAAGTTGTTTGCAATACTGGTAAAACTGTTAAACCCTTGGCAAGGTGAAGGAACACACAAGTTACCAATTTCTGGAATGAAAGAGAGGGACATTATTAAAGAGAATCGGGGTATCCCAATAAGAAAATACTATGAAATACTGTATACCAATACATTGTACTCAGATGACATGGATATGTTCTTTAGAAGTCACAAATGACCAAACTGACATAAGAATGAGAAATATCTGTGTGGCCCTCTACCTGCTAAAAAAATTGAATTCATGACCAATGCCCTCCTCCCAACACGCACTATGCACCCACCCCTCTCGCAGCCAGATGACTACACGGATGAATGTCAGACATTTAAGAGAGAAATAATAACAATCCTACACTAATTCTTTCCCAAAATACAGGAGGAAGGAAAATCTTCCTAACCCTCATTATGAGGCCAACATAACCCTTATACCAAAATCAGACAAGAATATAATGAGAAAAATATTATAAACCAATATCTCTTGAACACAGACTTAAAATCCTTAATATTAGGAAATCAAACCCAGTACTCTGTCTTCACACACACACACACACACACACACACAGGAGAAGAATGGGCAGTTCACTTGCGGATCTAAATTGTCCATATTCTCAGGATTAACCTAATTAGGCCACCCTGCTCTTATTTATTTAAAACTCTTCAGCCAAATGGATTTCACTCTTCCTTTGATAACCTACTTCAATATTTCATGATCTGGGCTTAGTTTTTAGGCTATTTCTACAAAGGACTGATGGCAAACCACCAAGAGAAAAATGTATTACAAAAATAAATAGGGCACAACCTTAAGAAATGTACTCTAAAATTACTGTGAGTTTATCAACAATGAACTTTGATGTTCCCAAACAGTTGTATATAAAAATGGTTTTCACTCAACTGCTGAAATCATCCAGTGTGGACATAAGTAAAAGGATAACCAAGGTCAACGGAAGGAAACAATATGAAACAAAGTAAAATTTATGAATTGCAAATCAGCCTGATGGGAGGTTTTATGTTTTTTGTAGTTGGCTGCACTTAAGTTCTGTTTCAGAGTCATTTTTATCCCCCTGTTGAATTTTCACTTCAAAGGTTTAAAATGGAATAAAGAGAGAATGAAAAGAAAAACGTGAATATATATCTGAGTTTGCTTTTACCTGGTCACTGGTGCTGGCTAGAAAAAACGCACCCCAAGGCAGCATACACTCATTCATACCCATCCGTCCACCCTGCTGTTTCTCAGGGAAGTCATGGGAACAAGCTGGTAGAGACCTCTTCTGATTTCTAATTAAAGTATCAGCTCATATCTTCTACCCAATATAAACATAATATCCCAAGTAGAATCGCATGTATTTCCTAGGATGTTTCTTTTGGATCACTTAAAGATACTTAGTACCAGGCACCTGGGTGGCTCAGGCAGTGAAGCAAAAGACTCTTGATTTCAGCTCAGGTCATGGTCTGGGGGTCATGGGATCGAGCTCCAGACCAGCTCTGTGCTCAGGACGGAGTCTGCTTGTCCCTGTCCCTCTGTCCCTCCCCCCTGCTCTTTCTCTAATAAATACATAAAATATTTTCTTTAAAAAAGACATTAACTACCCTTTTTGTATCAAATATTAGGATACGTGGTCTCTTTAAAGAAGATTTCCAAATATGCTGATGCATTTACATGAGAGGTTGTACACCGACAAAAAGCTTAAGTAGAGGGTAGAGTTTTAGAGAACCAGGTCAGTTGAAAAGGAAAAGCAGCACGAGGAAGGGCAGCTGGCTCACCGTGTCAGGATATACTGAGCAGCTGTGATGTGCTCAGTATGGGGGACAATGGCGAACAACACAGATGTGGTCTCTGTCATCCTGGCACTTAAATACTAACCACAAAGACAAACAAGTGATCCAACATGATGAGCCCTCGGAGGGGCGATGGCACTTTGAGCGCACTTGGCAGGGGGGTGGCAAGGACTGAGACCACCTGTCCTGCAGAAGCGACATTTCAGCTGGAACCCTCCTGCAGAGGTGGAGGGCTCTGCCCTGAAAGGGACACGGACAGTTCAGGAATGCAGCGGCAGCCACACAGAGCCACCTTCCCTAACAGGACGCTGTCACGAATTCTGCCACCTCTGCCAGCGGTCAGAACCACACCAGGTGCTAACAAAGCTCGGTATCTCATGAACTCGGGCGGTAGACAGACGGCTAAGATGGCTCCTGATGACCTCTGCCGCCCGGGACTGCCATCCCTGTGCAGTCTCCTCCCTGGAGAGGGGGCTGACCTGCTCACTTGCTTCTCACCGACAGAATACGGCAACGCTTCCATGAGTTGATTACAAAACCTGGGGCTTGTATCTTTCTAGCAGCCTCTCCTTGCTGCCATCTAAGCTTGCTTGCTTGCTTGGCTGAAGCTGGCCGCCATGTTGGACAGGGAAGGCAGGGAGTCCTCCTGCCAAGGGTCCGCTAGGAATGGAGACCCTCAGGCCATCAACTCTCAGGGAACGAAATTCTGCCTGTAACCAGGTGAGCTTGGAAGCAGAGCCTTTCCCAGTGCAAACTTTAGATTGACACATGGCCCAGGGTCACCTTGATGATGGCCTGTGACGGAAGCTGAAGCAGAGGGCCCAGTGGAGTCCACGTTCCTGATCCACAGGAACTGTGAGGTCGTAGGCTGTGCTGCCTTAGACCCCTGAGCTGTGGTCACTTGGTACACAGCAATCGATAACATGCGTTGGTGTGTGTGTGTTCATAATTTAAGTATTTTCTACAGCCGTCATGGACAAAAGTGATTAGGGGGAGTCCTACATTTTATGTGTGAAAGAGAACAGAGGAGAGATAATTATTAAACCATCCATTTCCCTAGCAGGGAAAAACCTATTTTAGCTAAATCCACACATGTCCCTTTAATGCAGAACCAAAGGGCTATTGCCCTCTGAAAATGGGTCCCTAGACCTCTCTCTCCTGCCAGTCCCTGAGGGTCAAGGACCCACCTCAGGGAAAGTTCCAGGATCTACACAGTGAACATCTCAAGTATCATTCTACCTAGCATCTTTCTGGAAAGATGTGCTGCTCTTTCCTCAAACCCCAATACCCAAGATCAACACAAGATGGGACAGCTGTGAAGGGTTCCAAATCTGGAAGGGCACTTGTGAGTCATGGTTCCTTCCAAGGTGCCCACATGGTGAGCCACTCTGGGCTATGAAACCCACCCTCTAGTTTGGTTGTTGCTCAGCCTCCTATAAGACAGAGCTGAAGCAAATTGCAAAGCGCCTTATGCCTCAGTGGTCTTATCTGTAAAATGGAAATAATTAGAGCACACCCCTCCCAGGATGTAGTGAGGTTTTAAGGAGAGGATTCACGTAGAGTCCAGCATGCACTGAATGGTAGGTTCCATGCCAGGGTCTTCACAATGACTGGTACTAGAATGCCCATTTCTACTGCCTAGTTGCCTATTTGGACCATACCTCTTGGGCATAATCTTTCTGTGCCACCTGCTTGCTTGTGTAACCTTGTACACATTGAACTTCCTAACTGTGGCTTTCATATCAGGAAAAGAGAGCAGTCACAGTATCTCCTTCCCAGACCCATGCACTGAGGATGCAGAGAAGCTCTTGGATCAACACTGATACACATTTACAAAAGCAAACACTCCTTTATTGAATTCCTTCATTCTGTCCTCAAAGTAAGAGCAAGGACCCTCAGGAAATATGGCTGTTGTCCAGACATGCAGGTAAGATTGTAAAAACTAGGAGTCAAGTGTGGTCTCATAATGTGTTGAACTAAGACTAAATGGTAATTTTTTGAAAATTCATTTGCTTCTTTGCAACTCAAGGGAAAAGGTAGCCAGAATCAGTAATTTAAGATTCAGGAGATAAACAATCTTGGGAGTGAGGGAAAAAATATCTTTCCATTTACTTATCCATTTTTCTACAAATTGGGAAAAATAACATCCACGTTCAGTCTTAGAGTGGAACATTTTTGTTGGAGTCTGGAATGTTCCAAATTTTATTGACTAGAAACACAAGGATTCAGAGCCTTTAAATAGCTATACTGCAGAAATCCCATACTCTAATTGGCAATTAGCACAAAAGAGCTAAATGTATATTCTATCCAAAAAACGTAAAAGATTCCTATTTCTACTGAAATCCTAAAAACACCTATCCAGCACCATGATAAGCATTTTGCATTTTACATTTTACTTTCCTTGTAATTCTACTCTCCGTCCTCCTCCCAAACCCCTTTCTCAACAAGCGAGTGGAAGGTGAAGGCTGGGAAAATCTCACCCTGGCCTGAGTTTCTGCCATCACTCATGCTCTTTCCAGCCCTATGTGGAGCCCACAGCATGTCCCATAAGTGCAGAAGAAGGACACTAATAATCATTTTGTTTGCTATAACCAAATATATCTGACATTATTAGGACAATCTCAAATGGTCCTGGTTAACAAAGAGATACTCCAGCCTGAGACCAATAAAAAAGAAGAGTAAAACATGAGATTTAAGGCTGGAGGAAAGAAACAGAGTCATCCCACTTTCCCAAACCTCTGATGCCCCTGTGCTGACCTCTGGGACCTCCACACCCATCTTCCAGCAGCAGGAGGGATGGCAGCTCATGGAAGCTGAGAACTTTGGGCTTCCCAAGGCATGAGCCCAAACCTACGTCCTTGAACTGACAGTGGTACCTACGACCGTGTGCCCCCCAACTGGAAGGAAGAACTCAAATTACAAAACCCTCTGCCCAACATGCCCCTACTTCAGTGCTCACAGCATCCCCGTGAGGTAGGTTGTGTGCTTTTCTCTTTTTATTTTTTAATTAAGAAAAAAAAATTAAGTAGGCTCCATGCCCAGCATGAAGCCCAACATAGGACTTGAACTCACAATCCTGAGATCAAGACTAGAGTCGGAATCAAGAGTTGGACACTTAACTGAGTCATCCAGGCACCCCGTATCCTTAATTCTTCTTTGACAAATAAGGAAACCGAGGTTCAGAAAGATTCAGCAGTTTTCTCAGGCCACAAAGCTGTAAAGAGTCCAAGCCAGGCCTTCTCAGTCCAAGTCCGAGTTCTAGCATAGCCCCGGCGCACCTCAATGTCATCACTGCAGCACGGGAACACACAGCTCCCTCAGCTCTCTAACTGCACGTGGAGGTGACATCAAGAGAGAGAAGTTAAAAGAGGCCTCCTTATGTGATGTCATGTGTGTCCATAAGAGGAGCAGAAGCCTCTATTAGGGTTTTGTTCATGCTTTAAAAGAATTGTCTTGAGTTGGCCTTTCAAACTCTTTCCTATCTGGTCCCTTCTGCCACTCCTTTGAAATCACTTTCCTACTGAAACTCTGTCATCAACACCATGGCCCCTCAGCTATGCTGAGTAAGAGAGAAGGTTGAAAGTACTTTCTCAGGGTGAGCAGAGATACGAAGAAAGAGGAGAGATGCTGAACCACGCAGAACTGGGACAGGAAGCCTCCAGGGGACCACCTACTCCAGCTGAGTAAACTATGCTCTAAGGACCAGACTTTCCCTACTAAGAAACTGGAAGTAAGACTCCATGCATTGAGTACACTAAATCCACATTTCAGGGACAAATCAGGCATCTGATTTTTTGAGATAAATCAGTAGAGAAATCACTCTGTACGAGATTGTGTTATTCATTCCAAGAGTTACAAAGATACACAGATGAGTGTTTCAGTTACCAGCTTGCCCCATTATAATATGCTCTCTATATTAGAACTTGAAAGTATGGAACAAATTCAATATACGTCCTGGAAGGCTCACAAGAATGGAATTCTGTTGACACCTCTGCTAGCAGAAAAGCAGCTTCTGGGAGCATATTCCGGCCTTGTTACCCAGCTGCTCACATTCTGCCTCAGCCAGAGGAAGATGGGAACAGCTGACGGCTTCACCCCCAAAGCTCAGCTTGGCCCCGTCATTAGCACATCTCACCCCTGCAGCTGCCAAGGCAAAGACTAACATGCCAGCAGGAAAGCAGCTGACTCGCTTTTCTGACCAAGCTGAGAACCAGGGTGCCAGGTGGGTTCAACTCATTCTTGGTACATCTGTAGGGTCTACTCACTCTACATGCCAGGAGGTGAGCAGCTGTGTCTGTTTTTCTCACCATCATATCCCCAGTTCCTGGCACAAATATGAGATTGCTGTAGGCAAATAAATTTGTTGACTAAGATAACCCAGCGTTGGGGACTCCCCGTTCTGAAAACATGGTGGACTGACCTGATTCAGATAGAAAACTTTCTCAAGACAAGCACATACAAATGTTAAATAAAATGTGGGGGTTTTAGAATATATACATAACTAAACTAGAAAGAAAGGAAAGGAAATTACCAGGACCCATAAACTAAAAAAAGAATTCATAGCCAGTGCGTTCACACCCTGCCAATGCCATCAATGCCATAGAGACCCAGTAGATACGGGGCTGCAGTCTAGGAACTGTCAGTTGAACGATGGGCAGTTTGATTGTTACCATAGGAGATGGGGAACTAGAGCCAGGACCCCTGCAGGATCCAAGTTCAAAGGGCTAGAAAAACTCTGCCAAATGCTCCAGGGAAACTGCAAAGTGGCATGTATACCCAGAGAGTTCATAAGTGTTAGGGGGTCTCCCAGGAGAAATCAAAACCTCAAGCCTTCATCACGTGGGTGTAGACACCAAAATTACAATAATAATATGGCACATAATTCCCCAAATGAGAAATTAACATAAAAACTGAGCTCAACTGAGTGAAATCCTTGAAACGCCCATCACAAGTAAATGAATTCCTCCACCAGACCTTTCATAATTCCAGGTGCATAAGACTCCCCATAGAAGCAGTCAGAGTAGAATGGGAAAAACTGAAAATGAGTTCACAATTCAAAATTACAAGAAGCGATAACCCATGACTATATAGATTCAGCACCCTAAGAAACAGAAATAATAGAATAATCTAAGAGATATACATATATATGCATACATATGTGTTGTATATATAAAATACATATATGTATATATATGTGTGTGTGTGAATATATATGCACATACATATATGTGTGTGTGTGTGTGTGTGTATATATATATATATATATATATATATATATATATATATATTCATTCTCTATCCTCCATCTCTCCAAAAGTTTTGAAGACATAAAATACATAGAAACCATAATGGAAGATAATAAAAAACATTATTTGTAAATGATCTGGCAGGCTTAAAAAAGAAAAAAATAAATCTCCTATAAATGAAAAGTAAAAGACATTGGAAAGGCAGAGTAAGTCCACAGACAGTTTAAACAGCAATATGACATTTCTTGGAAGAGAACTAGGCAATGAGCTTTAGGCCTAGAGATACGACCCAGAGTATAAAGCAGAGTGATTGAAACAAAGAGAAATTAAAAGCAGTATGACTAAATGATAAAGTCTTGTTACATATAATAAAAGTCCAAAGAAGGTAATGGAGAAAATAAAGATAAGACAGTAACTGAAGAGATGGTGATGGAGAGTTTTTAATAATTGGAGTCAAGACACATGTCAAGAGCAGAAATATACAAATTAAAAATAAATCCATATCAAAAAACATGATAAAAACTTCAGAACCACATAACAAACAAACAAACAACAATCTTAAGAGCAACCAGAGAAAAAGGCAAGTTTAGTGCAAAGAAATCATTGTTAAACTAAAGGCTCCTCAACAGTAATAGCAGAGACCAGGATACAATACATAATATCCATCAATCTGGAATTTTATACACAGGTAACATAACATTCATGAAAAAGGGAAAACAAACATTTTTCAGGCAAATGCAGATCTGTTACTCATAGATTTGTTACTTATAGATCTTCAATGAAAGACCACTTTGAAAAGAAGCAAACTAAATCCAGGAGGCAGAAGTAGTTTGTAAGAAACCATGATGGAAGAGAGGAACTGGTTACACTGGACCAATCCGAATAATCCAGGACTATAATAAACAAAAACAGGGGCTCCCACGTGGCTCAGTCAGTTAAGCATCTGCCTTCCACTCAGGTCACAACACCAGGGTTCTGGGATCAAGTCCCTCATCAGGCTCCATGCTCAGCAGGGAGTCTATTCACTTGCTGCCTGCCTCTCTTTTCTTTCTTTGTCAAATGAATAAATAAAATCTTAAAAAAAAAAGCCTACCACTGCCCCATAACATTTTTTGATAATGTGTTTCAAAATGATAGGATAAAATGCTAGATAACAACAGTCAGTGGGAGAAGAGATGAAAGGCATTAAGTAATCTTAGCCTGTAGTACAGTTTGAGAGGAGGCCAGAGTTACTGACCACCTTTACACTTTGGTGCCTGAGGTGCAAATGTTAAAAATTTAGCAATACTACTGGGGCACCTGGGTGGCTCAGTGGGTTAAAGCCTCTGCCTTCGGCTCAGGTCATGATCCCAGGGTCCTGGGATCGAGCCCCGCATCGGGCTCTCTGCTTGGCGGGGAGCCTGCTTCCTCCTCTCTCTCTCTGCCTGCCTCTCTGCCTCCTTGTGATCTCTGTCTGTAAAATAAATAAATAAAATCTTAAAAAAAAATTTAGCAATACTACTAAAACTGTGCAAACGGAATTTATAACCTCCAAATTAACAGAATTGGTCAGAAGTAGGTGTAAATAATCCTTCAGTAATATAATAGGAAACAGAAAAGGAAAAGTATCTAAAAATATCAATAATAAAGAGTTCAAAATTTTCAAAAGTCACAATAAATGTAAATGGGTAAAATTAGTTGGTTAATAGACTGCAATTACAAAGTTTTAAAAATCCAGGAATATTTTATGATGGACACTTGTAAAATATAACATGAAAACATTTTAAGAGATAGGAAAAAGATACACCAGAAAAACTTTAGCCAAAAGAAAATGGATATAGTATTTTTGTAGTACATAATGTGGTATATAGCAATTTATCTTAGACAAATCTGAGGCTGTACACAGTTGAATGGATGCAACCAACTAATTTCAAAATGCATAATGCAAAAACTGACAGAATTACAAGGGGAAATGGAAAACCCATGACTCCATTAGATTCTTAAAACCTCTCTTAGAAACAGAAATACTGAACAAAAACTGTTTGTCATAATATGATGTGACATCAGCTAATAAGCTAACCTAATTGACATATCTAGAACCCTATACCCAATACATTATTTTCAAACACATATGTAATTTTTACAAAAATTAACCATACATGAGCTCATAAAGAAAACCTCAAATGGATGAGAGTAAATAGGACACAGATGACTTTTTCTGACATAAGTGCAATAAAACCAGATACCAATAGCAAATAACTACATTTCCTCAAGCATTTGGAAGGCAAAACACACACAGACCAATCAAAACATATATCTAAATAACTTAGTAATAAAAAAACAGGCAAAGGGGCACCTGGAACATTCAGATGGTTAAGCATTTGCCTTTGGCTCAGGTCATGATCCCAGGGTCCTGGGATCTAGCACCATGTCAGGCTCCCTTCTCAGCAGAGAGTCTGCTTCTCCCTCTGCTTCTCCTCCCACCCCCCACTCATGCTCACATGAGTTCTCACTCCAAATAAATAAATAAAATCTTCAACAACAACAAAAAAAACACAAAAACAAAACCCCATAATGCAAATTACAGACTATTTTGGATGGAATGAGAACACAAAACTGGAAGCAAAATGTGTGCAATAGTGAAAGGAGTAATCAGAGGGCGTGCTTTCACCCTTTGTGACTATAACAGTAGAGGATGGCTGAAGGTGGAAGAGCTAAGCTTGCAACAGAAGTAAGAAACAGAACAGTACAAACTCCAAGAAAGTAGAAGAAAAGGACGAGGATTTCATGAAATGGAAAACAAAATAAAAGAGATCTACAAAAGAAGAAGTCAACTCTCAAATTTCTCATGAAAAAGCACCACACCCAGGTATGAAGTGCCAACATTTAAGCAAAAAATCACCTGTATACCTACAGCTGTCCTAGGAATCAAAAAAGAAGCAGCACCCTAGCTCCCTTTCTGGGGCTAACAGTAGAGCTTTGAAATGAAAATAAAACAGACATTTAGAGAAAGGAAAATTAGAGTCTAAAGTTGGTCATGAGCAGTGCCTTAGGGTGGCTAAAGTATAAATAAAATATTAATAAGTGGAATTCAACATTATATTTTAAAAATGCATCCAAATCACGGAGAATTTATCCTAGCCATTCAAGGATGGTTTAACAATATAAAATCTATTAATGCAATGCATTACACTAATAACAGAAGAAAGAGGGGGAAAGCAACAACACATGAAAAAGTGATCTATCCAAAAATGTTTAGGAAAAGCTTAAAAAAATTAAACAACCATTTATATATGTTAAAAGGAAAACATTTTAGCAAACCAGCAGTATAGGGAAATGTTCTTAATATGATAAAACATATCTAACAAAATTTTACAATGAACATCATAATTGTGAAAAGCTAGTTATTCTCACTGAAGTTGAGGAAAAAAACCCATGGACACTTGGAGTCACCATTTTTGTTTATCGCTGTAATGGAGGCACTAACCAATGAAAGAAGAAAAATAAGAGGGATAGAATGAATAAGAACTGTAAAGAAAAAAAACAGAATTTACTATTATTTTCGGGTGGTAATTTTTTTAGAATTTCTATGAAATCAATTTACAAACTATCAGAATAAAAATCAAGCAAATTTACTGAATTCAAAAACAAAGCACAAAAATCAGTAATATTTATTTACACTGAACAAAAAACATCTCTGACAACCTTTTTTAAAAAAAGACATAATCCCACAAATAAAACAAGAATAGCCATAAGCTCGTATTTGTAGAAGCTGAGAAATAGACACGTGTGTTCATTACTAGTCTGTCTACATTTGTATGTGTTTTAAATTTTCCATACTAAAAAGTGAAAACCTAAAAATAAAAATGATAACATTCAGAGTAACAAATCTATTAGGTACATAGGGTACCTCAAAATATACCTTACAGAGATGTGCAAGACCTTTAAGGAGAAAATGGTTTAAAATTTATTGAATAACATTAAAAAACAATGAATAAGGAAGTGGCCAGGGATGCCTGGGTGGCTCAGTTGGTTAAGCATCTGCCTTCGGCTCAGGTCACAATCCCAGGGTCCCGGGATCAAGTGGTGCATTAGGCTCCTTGCTCAGGGAGCCAGCTTCTCCCTCTGGCTGCTACTCCTCCTGCTTGTGTTCATGTGCTCCCTCTTTCTCTCTCTGACAAATAAATAAATAAAAATCTTTAAAAAAAAAAAAGTGCCCATATTCATGAAGCAAAGCTTCGATGTCGTGAGTTAGTCAATTCTCCCTCAAATTAATCTGTAAATCCCCATAGGGCATTTTGCAGAAATTATCAAGATTATTCTAAAGTTCATATGAAATATTAATGTTTCAAGAATAGTCCAGAGAACTTTAGAGTAAGAAGAGTAAGAAGGGAAATTAATGTTCTTTGAGCATTTAGCACGAGCTGTCCAACACTTTCCATGTATTATCTCATTTACTCCTCCCTGCACCCCTGTAGGGGCAGATACTGTTATTGTCACCATTTCAAGGAAGGAGAAACTGGGGAAAAACTTGCACAATTTGTACAAAGTTTACAATGATCAATCTTCATGGTTTGCCCAGTACCAAGGGTTTCCTGCAACATGGGGTTCTAAGTGCTAAAACTGGGAAATTCCTGACAACATAGGATATTGACCACCTTCCCAAGGTCACATGTCAGTTAACTGGGTGGCAGAACTGATATGTAAACACTCACAAGCTGACCTCAGTGTCTGCCCTCTACACCACTATATGCCAACCAATCTAAACACTGAGGGCTGATTACAAAGTTTATAGAAACCTGAACACAGGAGGATGCTGGAGATAGGATAAATAAATGTCCAACAGAACAAGGAACCCAGAAGCATATCTGTCTATACTTGGTATTTATCAGAAGGGAGAAAGGAATCAACAAATTTTAACCCTGATGATTAGTTATCCTACCTATATGTGAAAAAAATAGATACTGACTTCATATGACAAATAAAAAAATAAAGTCCAGTTATACTAAAAGTGAACACTGAAGAGTTAAAATTTAAAATAAATTATCATTATTATTATTATTAATATTATTATTTTAAGTAGACTCCATACCCAGCATGGAACCCAATGTGGGGCTTGAACTCCCAACCCTGAAACCTGAGCTGAAATCAAGAGTCTGGCACTTAACTGACTGAGCCACTCAGGTGCCCCTAAAAGAAATTATTTTTAAATCTCTATTGGAGCTTAGGAAAGAGTAAAATATTCAACCAGACCTAGAAAAGTGGCCAAATGATAAGACTAAATAACTCCAAGAAGAAACACAGAAAACAATATGGACATATAAAAAGAGAGTCTCCAGCAATCAGAAAATTGACAATAAAAATAATGAAATGGTTCACATCCAGCTTGGCAACATTTAAAAGTCTGAAATTGGCAAGTATTTGCAAAAAGACAGGTAACGAGAACTTTCTAACAAGTAGGCATGTCAATTGGTACAACCAATTTAGAAAGTAATGGAGCAAAACACGTAAAAGTGGAAAATTGCGCATACTGCCCAATTTATTTGTAATAGATTCCCTAGAACTCACGCCTGTATTAAGGAAACAAATGGAAGTATCCCTGCTCCACTGCAGTATCAGAAGTTGGGGAAAACACATTTATCAATAGGAATGCACAATGTATGGCTCATGCAATTAAAAGGAATGAAGAAAGCACATGTATCAACATGAACAAGCCTTTAAAAATACTGATTTAAAAACAGCAAGTTCCAGAAGGCAATTGTATACAGTAGGCTACTGTTCACATAATATTTAAATACAAAAATATTGGATACTGATTAGAGATAGGTAGCAGATGAGGCTGCCCATTTTTTAAGCACTCATCTAGAAGCTAAGCTCTTAATATAGACTTGGGAGGACATAAAATCTTAAAAGATAAAAAAATGTCAATATGAGGCCGAATTATTCAGGTTCTCTATCCTATCTATCAGTTGGAAGCAAGGTATATTGGGCATTAACACACAAGGATGCAGAAGGAAAAATGAGCTGGAAGAAGTACGAAGACTGAAATGGCAGCCCATCAGACAGCATGACTTTCAATGGGAACATTTCAACTGGCAAATAAAGCATATTTGAACTGCACTGCCATTCTGCTTAAAACTAAGCTCAATTATAATCTCATTGCTCTCGATGTTATAAATTACGGCAAAGACAGAGTGCAGAGCACATGGACTACAGAATGTTCCCCAAGGCTAGGTTAAGACCTAGTCTCCATCATGAGACAGCCCCGATACTGCCCTACATCGGCAACTTAGCAGATACTCACCATCTGCTGCCGTGGTTTCCTCCTCTGTAGATCGAGGGTAATAGCAGGACCCGCTGCAAGACTCTCATGAGATGGTAGGAGCAAAGAGCTTAGAACTGCCCCTGGCACCAATGCACGCAGTAAATGCCTTTTAAAGTAAGTCTGTGCTGGTATAAACACTTTTATACTAGTTTAGTAAAATACTAAACAGACACATAAAGAAACAGCTACTTGAAATGCATAGAAACTATTTCTTGAAACATTCTGTCTAGATCATATCAACTTCACTTTCTCAATCCCAGGGAGCTGATAATTAAAGAATTGTACATACCACAGAGTTGTTTAATACAGATCTCAGTGGGTACACAGCCAAAGGGCTACGGGGCTGGCCATTTGGTATACAAGAAACATCTGAAAATGTTTTTCACACCTGTCTTTATAAATCATAGATACCACAGGAACAGTTCAGCTTAAAGAGGCTCTTGGAACACAAAACAAAACAAACAAAAAAAAATTTTTTTTCAATTGTAGTGAGTTAATTAAGGCATCATCTATACCAGGGAGAAAGATGGTTAGCATCTTTACATGATGCAGCTGCATTGCTTTAAAAAAAAATCTTCACAGTTTCCACAGCTCCAACATCTATCTAATTAGGTATTGATTTCTGGCATTTGTAGATTTTAAAAGAAAGTTTTAAAACATTTAAAAATTGATATAATTTTTGTTTCCACAAGGAAGGAACAGAAAGAGCCAAATGACAATTAAGAGAAAAAAAGTGTGTCTCTATGTAGGGAGTGGTAAGCCCAGAAACACAGGCTGACTTCTGAATGGACATGGCAGACCCACAGGTGTTTACCTGCACTCCCTCCGAAACCCCACAACAGGAATAATAACAATAATTTTTAAAACAATACATTGGAGGGAAGATAACAGGTAAGGGAGAACAACAAAGCTTTCCAAGATGAAGGAGGATAGATGAGTGGTTCCTTACTTAGTGGAGAAGAAAGGGCTGAAACCCTGCTGCTTGGAGAGGAGGGAAGCTATCGAGAAGGGGAGATAGATGAGCAGAACATGAAAGTGCTTGGGAACAGGAGACACGAGCACCTCTGACTGCTAATACTGGCTGAGCTGAAATACTGTCCAAGAAGAAGTTAGGAGCCCTAGATCCTTTGCAAAGACACTGTGGTGAGGTAATGACCCCTTCCTCTCTGACAGATGAGGAGATGTATTTTCTGGAGACACTAAAGCAGAGAAATTCTGTGCTCAAGGACCTCAGGCATAGCTGAGGGAGGGGAAGCAAGGTGCCAAATTAAAAACAAAAGGATGAATTAAAACAAAACAAACAAACAAAAAGCAAAGCACACTTCAGAGTGAGACATAACCCTTTCCCCCTTTTCTCAGCTCACAGACCATCTATTCAGGCTTCAATCTCCTCAGCAAGAGGATGCATGGTTCTCCTCCGGGAAAATGGATCAGCCTAAGAAAGAGGATACAGTCAGTGATTATGAAGGTCCCTGCAACAGAGTGGTGCTTTGGAAGCACACAGACCTTTCAATCTGCCTCTTAGTGTCTCATTATTAAACATAAACAACCAAAATTCAGACATCTGAAGAAATTCAGAGATTATAACAAATGGGGGTGGGGAAGAATCTCAGGGCTAATGATGAGCATGAAGTGGAAAAAAATGCTCAAAAAATAAATATTAATATACTCTAAGAGTTCATCGATATCTTACATTTTTTACACAAAAAATTTAAAAACAACAGAACAGTACAAAAGAAAAGAAAGGGAACATCCGTAGAACCGAAAACATCTGGAAATTAACTATCTGGTAGAAATTAATAACTCAATAGCAAGGTTGGAAAATGAAACTAAACTCTCTCAGAAAATAGAACAAAAATGCAGAGATGAAAAATAAATAAGGAGGTTAGAGAATGTCTCCAGGAGAGTGGGACAGACATTCAGCTGATAGCAGTTCCATAGACAGCATGACAAAAAACAGGAAGAAATAACTGAAGAAATAGTACAAGAAAATGGACTAGAATTCCACAGCATGACTTTTCAAACTGAAAGGGTCATAGAGTTCCCACCATGATAACTGATAAGAACTTAAAGTGAATCATCATGACATGTAAAAATATGATAATAGCTTCCATGGGGGGAAAAATAGTCTACATTTAAAGGACTGACAGAGTGCTATCGAGTTCTCAAGCAGCAAGGGGCACACAGACAGTAAAGGAATATCTTATCAAACCCTGAGGAAATGGGATTTCCGCCTTGGGATTTTATACCTAAACAAACTAGCAGTCAAGCGTGGAACATATACCCAGATTTTTACGCAATGTCTGGCAGGCACACATTCTGACCTTACAGAATCTGTTTTGTTTAAAATACCAATGTGTACAGCTAAAAATATGTACTTTTCTATTTTCCCATGCAGTTAGCAGTGGTCCCGTGTCTCAGGCTGATTAACAGAAAATCTGCTACAAAGGTTTCTGGAAGTAATCATAGTTTTCTCCAAGAGATTTGGCTGGCTCTGCTCTTCACCTCTTCTGCCCTATTACTGCCTAGAATTCAGGTACAAAGCTAAAAGGTAGAGCAGCTGTCATGAGACCAGGGGCCAGAAACATAAAGGCAAAAGTCAACATGTAAAGATACCAGTTACAAACAAAAGTAAAAGCCTGAGTCCCTGATAGTCTCATGGACCCACTACACCAGCTACTACATGACTTACTTCACAACCGTAGGTCATATAAAGATAAAGGAAAAAAAAAAAAAAAAAAACCCTGTAGGCAGGTTTTCTGCTATTTGCTGCTGAATATTCCTAGCAAGTTATCAAGTGGTTTTACCTCCCAGGTACCCTTCCTCAGGAAGTTACTAGAGATGTGCTCCACGAAAATAAGGAACTAAAGTAAGAAAGAGAAAGTTACAGTGCTCAGAAAACAGGTGATCCCAGAGAGGAAGGATGCAAAATGAATTGCAAGTATCTTAGTAATAAGGGTAGTCTTGAGACCACAGCTGTTACTGTATCCTAAAAAGTAAGTAGTTTATATTGGAACAAAAGGATAATGGGCTCCAGGAGAGAGAACACTAAATAAAATAAATAATGGATAGATTACCTGATGTGTTTGATCATGTTGAAAGGAATTTAATAGTTCTCCCAGAAAGTCTGGAAGACAGAGATTGGTACACAGGAAATAAAGGGGGGGGGAAAGGCCTTTAAAAAAAAAAAAGCAATTATTAACTCTAGGAAAAACAAAAAGTTGCAAGAGGTATGAAATGGAATCATAGAACACTGTGTGGCTCGACTGTGAACAATATTTGCAAAGTCTTTATAGTGTAAACATTGAATTTTGTTTTTTAAAAATTATGGCAACACTATACTGGAAAGTTGGAAAGAAGAAAGGCCCATGTGGCTGAAGTAGAATGAGCAAGTGGGGTAATGGTAAGAAAGGAGATCATAGAAGAAAACAGGGATTAAGTTATCCAGAGGTTTGAATTTTCTTTCCTAAGAGCCGTAGAAAGGCACTGGAGAGTTTTAAACAGGAAACCAGCATGATCCAACTCGTGATTGAAAATGATGACTTTGGCTATAGTATTGGGAAGAATACACTGTGCAGGGGCAGGAGGGAGAGCCAGCAGACCGGTTAGGAGGCTACTCTAGCAGGGATATCAAGCTTCTATGGAAGAGAGAAAAATAAATAACAAAGGAGGGCTAGGTTGGGGAAGGCATACTTCGAAATGGTGGGAAGAGGGCAGATAGGAATACATCTTGGAGGTTGGTGGTTTTTAGAGAGAAAGGGATGACTTTCTATGTGTTAGCATGAGACACCTGGAGAGACAGAGGGTGTTATTACTGAGCTGGGAAGACTGGAGGAGGAAGGGATTTAAGAGTAGAGGGGTTGGTGTCTAGGGTGCTGTTTTGGACCTGTTAGGTACCAAGTAGGCAACCGTTTTGGGTCAGAGGGGTAAAACACAGGGAGAAAACCCCAGGATATACTCTGCCTTCAACAAATATTAATTCCTCCTTTTCTCCTGCCAACACAAAGACACGTTTTATTATACGCTTGGATTTTTAAGCAACCTCAATGCTATGATTTGGGGCACTGACTGATTTAAGAACCGATACTGAGAATCCAAAGATAAATAAGCAGTGAATGCTGGGATATCACAACCTATCCCCATACAAAATGTTTAGGTCCAACTGGTTTTCTGTTGGAGTCAGATCTACCCCTAGGAAAATCTCTCTCCACCAAAAGTCCCCTACTCTGAGAATAATTTCCATTAACTTGATTTACTAAACGTTTTCTTCTAAAACAAAGAATATTCTCCATGCTCAGTGGACTTCTATGCGTATAGAGCATATAGCAAGTTAAGGACCACCTCAGGCACACTTTGAGACTGTTTGAGTTTTAAAAAGTTCCTTCTCAATAAACATTCAAAAAGACCAATTTGTACAAAAGTCTTTCAGAAACACTTTGACTACTATTTTTTTGACTACTATCAACGCAGGTCTTTCAACAGTCAGCAGTATTCTTTCTTGGCTTCCCCATTGTTTTTCATTGCTTTGTGCAATGCTTTTATTTAATCATTAATTCCCCAATTGGTCTTCATTGCTGTGTGGATTTTAACGAGAGCTAGGTTTTAGCCACATTACAGTAGACGTGGTGGGGGTGGAGGGTAGCAGTGGCAATTGCAAAATAAAACGTACTATAAAGTGGTAACGGCTCATGATTGAGGCCAGTTGTTGAAAAATAAATGCTTGTTACAGAGAACCATAGAAATTTAGAGTTGGAGGACAAGGCAAGCCATTCATTGGTAGGCTGACAGCGCCTCTAGCGGCAGAAAGACCGCATTGACGGCCTCCCGGGGAAGCTTCTGAATTTTTAAAAAGGCACCTGCTGGGTGAGTCCTCATTATGCAAAAAACAAAAGCTCCACAGGTGCCCAATTTGAAGGGGATACGACTCGAGGATATCTAGATCTATAAAACACATATAATACCTACATTTCAGTTTAACTTCGAAATGAGTTGTCACTTTACACAGGTTGATTTAAGGATTATTTATAGCAAAGAAACGACGAAGTAGCGGGAGGCGGAAAAATTCTGCTCAAGCTTGGCCGCCACACACAACGAGGGAGCGATCCGGGATGGAAAAAAAAAAAAAAGTGGGGAAGAAAACTAAAGAAGTAGGTGAAGAGTCAATTTTTCAAAAAATGGAGACCGCTGGGGAACGCAGCAGGCGCACCTGTGCAGGAGCGGATCCTCACCTGTGTGTTTACCGGCCTCCTTCAAGTCCGTGGGGGAGGCAGGGTGGAAAGGAAACTTCATGGAGGGCTGACCCAGGACTGGGGAAGTGGGGGGTGGATGCGCTAGGGAGGGTGTCAGGAAGAGGACCCGACGCACACATGTAACTGTCAAGACTTGGACACCTTGGCGAAGGACACCCGAAAGGGGAGAGGACCCGAGACTGTGCCGTCCAGGCTACGCGCCGGCGTCTTGCGGGCCCCGAGCCAAGCGTTTCCTCCTCTCCTCCCCACCCCCCGGGGAATTAGCACCTTAGGGAGGAGGGGCTCCCCTCGATGCGCCCCCGCGCGCCGCCCTGCCGCTCGGCGCCCCCCCCCACTTCCCCCTGCGGCGCGAGGTGCCCCCGGGGGACGACCCCAGCCCGCGGACGGCCCCAGGCGGTGGGCGGGAGAGGAGGGCCGGGGTCCGGCGGGGGAGCTGCCGGGGCTCGGAGACTTACCTCGGGCCGCGGGGGGCGACAGCAGAGCCCCGGCCAGGGCGAGCAGGAGGGCGCGGGCGGGGGGCGCGGGCGGCGGGCGTGCTGCCATGGTCGCCGGCCTTCGGTGCAGCAGCTCTCGGGGCCGGGCGGCGAGCGCTGCACCATCCCACGCGGGCGCCGAGCGGGGACCGGGCGGCGCGACCCGAGGGACTTCCTGCCGCGGGGAGTCAGCCCCGGAGCCCTCGCGCAGCGCCCGCGCCGCCGAGGAGCGAGTCTAGGCTTTCATTTTTTTGAAAAAGTTTCCCCCCGGTGTGTGCGTGTGTGCGCGCGCGCGCGGCGCTGGCACGAGCCAGCCTCGACCGTTGCAGTAAAAGAGCGAACTGTCCGAGTTGGCCCGGGGACGAGGGAGATCGTTAGTGAGAGAAGGCAGGCCTGTGAAATGGACCCACGGCCAGCAGTCACCGTTCTCATTACCACGGAACAAATTATCGTCTCCCCCGCACCCCCGCCCGCCGGCGGCGTCCCGCGGGTCCTAGAGACCGCTCAGGGGGAGGGGGGGCGCCAGGGTCCCGCCCAGAGCCGGCGCTCGCCCACTCCCAGGGGTGGTGGGGTGAGGGGGGTAGGGGTGAGGGGGGCTGCTCGGTGCCGGGCGCCTCGCGGGCCGCGCGCCCCGGCGGCACAGACGTGGCTCGGTGGCGGCGCGGGCGCCCGGAGCGCACACATCCCCGCCCCGGGATGATGTGGCCGCGGGGCCCCGGGCGTCCGGCTGCCAAGAGCACACGCGGCTGCACGGTCCAGCTTTCCAGGCTGAGGCTGGAAATGATGACTCGGCTGCTCGCTCCCCGGCTCGCCGGGAGCCCGCGCAACGCGGGTAGCAGGTCTGAAAGGCGGTCCAGCGCCCGGGCGCGCGTCTCCGGGCCTGTGCCCTCCGCCGCCGCACGGACGCCTCGGGCCTGAGAGAGAATCCTGGACTCGCAGGCACGCGACGACGTCTGGGCAGGACGTGTTTGATGTGCTGCTTTGGGGTGTACGTTGCTAGGTTGGCTCGCGTTTCTTTCCCTACGTGCGTACGGCGTGGGACCCAGGAGAGAGTGTACCGCGTCGTTTCCCCAACTTCCCCGGTCATGAGACGCATCTGAGTGCGTCTGTTGGAAATACAGGTTCCCGGGCGCCCTTCCCCGCCTGTGGTTGGAGACTCCGCGGGCCTTGTCTTAGTTGAGTCCTAGTTCTTGGCGGCCTCTGCCCTTCCCGCCAGAGAGCCTGGCAGAGCCATGATGTCCGTTTTGATAACAGGACTTGTCGCCCTCTCCAAGACCGTGGGGGTGGACAGCGACGCAGCTCCGGTCACTGAAGGAGCGGGGTGTATTGAGGACGGCGGCCCACACCCACCAAACACAGAATTCTGCCCTGTGACTTCTCACCAATTCCTGACACAGCCCGCATTCCACGGGCCAGTTAGCCAGTGTTTGAGGAAACTCCCCTTACCGTCTTTTGCTACGTCCAAGAAAGTACCTTTTCTATCTCCCACCCCCTCCCGGGGTTTTGCAAACTTCTCAAGAACTACGACAACCCTCTCACAGAAGTACAGGCGTTTAAAAACAAAACAAACACCCTGAAAGCCAGAGGCACTGGCCAAAGGCCCCACCTTCTCTGGGCCAGAGCACCCCAACACTCCATCTGGAAACAAGGTCGGGGTGTGAACCCCAGTTTAAATCCGTCCTGTACTCCTTACCCCTCGCATGGCCTTTCCCCATCCGTTCATTGATTCCCTCAATCAACAATTAGCAATGCTGTGTTAGGGCCTTGGGAAACCAAACGAAAGAGCAATGCCTTTTGCCTTCAAAGTCTTTCCTGTCTTGTAGGACAAATTGGTAAATCAGGCCTATTGAACAGGGTGATTGGTTACTGAACCCACTTAATAATCACCGGGTCGCTTGTTACCTACCACATTATTTACTACGGGACTTCACAGGATCGCAGTATTGTGCTAAAGTAAAGTAACCAGTGCATTATTTCCATTTAAAATCCTGAATATACAGATGAGGAAACCAGTGTCTAAAGGTTAAGAGACTTCCCCATGGTCACAGGGCCGAGGAGTGGGTCAGAGCCCCCACCAGATCTTAGCAAACGCAGCCTGTGTCTTTAACTCTTGACTTCTAAGCTTCAGGTTCAGCATCTGTTAAGTGAAAGTAAAAGACAAACCTCCCAGATGGCAGAGACCATTAAATAAGCTAATACAGTGCCCCGCCCCCAACCCACAGGATTCCCAACCCTTTGTTAAGAATTCAAATCCCCTGGTATTTGCACCAGCCGGCAGTTATCATTAGGAAGGTCTGGGAAGTCTTAACAAGTACTCAAGTGGTTCTGATACTTTGGTTCCCAGAACGTTCAGCAACACTGTGCAGGGGAATTAAAAAATTGTTTCCTTTGAACTCAGTGGGACAGACTAGTTTGGAGATGAGTCTAGCTGCTGGCCTCTTGAATCTTTCTGACTAGGCAAATTTTTTACTCATAATGGACCTCATATGTGCTGCACACTGGGCTGGGGGCTTTCCCTACTTTCTCTTCTTTTTCTTTTCTTTTTTTTTTTTTAAGATTTTATTTATTTGACAGACAGAGATCACAAATAGGCAGAGAGGCAGACAGAGAGAAAGGGGGAAGCAGGCTCCCTGCTGAGCAGAGAGCCAGACATGGGGCTCGATCCCAGGACCCTGAGATCATGACCTGAGCCAAAGGCAGAGGCTTAACCCACTGAGCCACCCAGGCGCCCCTCCCTACTTTCTCTTCTGATGATCAATTTCTTTTTGCTCCTCTATATTCAGCTGTTACTTTTGACTGTGGAAGTCCAGTTTTTTTGTTTGTTTGTTTTTTAGCCTGAAAGCTGCAGGCTCTTTCCAAAGGATTAAATGTACCCCAAGACTGTCCTTGGTTTGTTTTTGACTGAATGAAAGAAAAAAGCCAATGCAGGAGGGAAAAAATAAGGCAGGAAAGAAAATCCTAGCCATGGCCCTGGTGTCTCAACCATTTAATTCCCATCTCTGTGAAGCAAGGAGCCTGGACTGACACTCCATCCATAAAGACTTCATGCTCAACCATAACAGCCGGCTAGGCAGAGACAATCTTCCATCCGGCAGATGGTTGGCCTTTGGAAGGGAGCTCTGCCTCCTCGTGCACAGGAAATAGAAGCCGACGTGGCATTCAATACTGGATTGTTAGGTCATGGTATGGGGTCAGAGGCCAGGATCTGCTCATTAAAATTTCAGATAGATGGCTTGTTGTCCCTTCCTTTCCAGAAGAATTGACCTTTGCGATACCGTTTCCTGTGGGCTATTTTTGCTGAACAGCCTGGGCATTCATGAGCAGGGCACTTACTGCTCCGCCCAGCTCACATTTCCATCAAGCCACTTTGAGGACAAGCCGATGGGAAATGGAGGCAGATTTTCCCAAGTTGGGATTTTACAGGTAGCTGCTCCTGACTTCTGTAATGGGTCAGCCTCCCTGCACCTCGACCCTTGATGGAGCTTCAGACACAGGCTCATAGAACAGCTTTTCTCTATCCAAGCACAGTTCCCAAGGCTCACTGCAAAAGTCAACAAAGGCAATCTCCCGCCCCATGATGAAGATTCTTGGAAATCTTTTTAATTCCATCTCTTGGGGGGCTTGAAATTCATGACCCGCTCAGTCCTTGATAACACGGATTCCATTTTCTTTTCACAGATCTCACTTCCAGAATCCGTGCCTCACTTCATGAGGTTTCTCAGTACTCACTTCAAGGGCACCCAAAAAAGAAGAATGCCTTGGGGAAATCAGGGGCTCATGGGTGCTCTGGGTCAGAAGGGACGTGAAGATCATTTAGACCATCTCCCTTCAACCCCATCTATACTCACCTGTGGCTCCCTATCAACTGACCATCCCATATCTCCTTGTATACCTACTGTGATGGGGAAATCATTACTCAAGAGAGCCCATTCTTAAGTGTCCCAGGGGACTGACAATACCCAGGAGGAACAGAGAGCCACCCCACAGCCAGAATGCCAGTCACAGAGATGACCCCACCAGTTGTACTTGCCTGTCCTTTCCCACCGTCACTGGGGCAGAGGCTGAATAAACAGGCAGTACTCTGAAAAAGGCAAACTGGGAATCTCAAAAACAAACATGAACTTACAAGAATGACCAAATATTTGAAGATCCTCCTTCATTCAAGAAATAAAGCTTACTCTCCTTCTCTTTTCGTGTGGGCTGGGCTGGGAGGCTCATTCTAATGAATAAAATATGGCCAAAGTCACCGTGAGTGAGCTCTGAGACTAAATCACAAAAGGCAGGAGTGACTCAGGTCACTCACTTTGAAGAAAACCAGCTGCCGTGAGGACGCTCCAGCAGTCTAATGGGGGCGGACGGAGGTGGGACGTGGAGGTCTGCTGCCATCAGCCATGGGAGTGAGCCGTCTTAGAAGCGGAGCTTCCCACACAGTCAAGGTTTAGCAGCCTTGGGAAGAGACCCCATGGCCAACCCACCCAGCAAGGCTGCCCCCTAATTCCTCACCCACAGAAACTGCATGAAATGATATTTATTGTTTTGAGCCACTGATCTGGGGGGTAATTTTTACACAGCATTAGATAACTAATGCACACTTAACAAAGCAAACATTCTATTTCCACTGGAAAGTTTGCAAGGATTCTAATATCAAGGGCACCTGCCTTCTTGTGTGAACTTTGAATATAAGTTATAGATGGAGGGGGGCACCTGGCTAGCTCAGTCGGTTGGGCATCTGACTCTTGGTTTCAGCTCAAGCCATGATCTCAGAGTCATGAATCAAGCCCCGTGTCCAGCTCTGTACTAGGCACAAAGTCTGCTGGAGTTTCTCTCTCCCTCTGTCCCTCCCCTGCTCTTGCTCTCTCTCTCTCTATCAATTAATAAAATCTTTAAAAATTAATTTTTAAAAAAACCTTATAGGTAGATGGCCACAGGCCTCAGCTACATACTAGCTTAATTATCAGCAGTATCCTCATTCACTGTCGCAAGCATCACGGTTTCTGAACAAATTGTACCACTATCCTATATGTAGGTTACCATCTTTTGTGTCATGTTAGGGGGCAGAAGGAGGACGCAAGCACTCAAGCTTGGTTCTTCATCTTGACCCATTTCCTCCTATGACTATGGTTGGACATGGGACTGAACTTACGGTCCTGGATAGTACAGTACAAGCAAACTGTCCAGGGGCGTGGACCTGCACACACTTTCTGTGAGTCCTCAGCCCTCCAGTGAGCCAGTCACACAGTGATCTGATCTAAACTGCCATTTCCGGACACGGTGATGCATTTTTTACCAGCTGCCAAAGAACCCACAGGCATTTGCTGTTGACTGTATCTTGAACACATCAAAGCAAAAATGTCATTAAAGACCATGCTTGCCCTTGGATGGAGGGACCCACCAGAAGCAAAGATGCTCCCATCTGGCAAAGCCAGCCACTCCCTCCTTGGGGTTCTGCTCCGAAAAGAGGCACAGGCTCCCAGCAGCCAGGAGAGCTGGGATGGGTGTGACCTCTGGGGGGCCAGGCCCCCCCATCTACTGGCCTGGTCCCCAGCAGCTTTCCTCCCGCGGAGCGGCCAGCCCTATTTGACAATAACCCCAGGGAAGGCCATTCCAAGACGTCCATATGTTTTTGAAACTCCTTCTTTACTTAATCTCTCTGGTGGCGAATTGGGCCATTTGAGTCTTCTTCTGTGCTCTTGAAATTGGAAAATAACCAGACACTGGGCCCTCTCTATGTACTTGAATGCAGTCCCCATTTCGTCTTTACTGTTTTAGGCAAATCAACCCCAATTTCTTTAACTTGTCTCTTGGGTCCTATTCTTGCTCTCTTTAATCATGTTTTTTGCTCTCCTTTGGATCCTCTCCAGTTTCCTGATTTCTCTTAAACTGTAGAGGCAAAATGTGGCTGGAGAGCTCCCAGAAGGGTCTGCATGAGGCCACGGGGAGGAGAGGCTGCTTTATTGCCTCGGCTTTACGGGCGGTAGGGTCTCTCTCTGCAGCTGAGATTCTTAACTCCTCTTGGGGGCCTGACTACTTTCTCCTTTGGGGGTGAGGAACAATTCTGGGTGGTTCTGGGGAGGTGGGCTGCTCTGATCTGGGAGCGCCCGGCCCTCCATCCCATCACTGCATGGCCTCGCTGGCAACACACGTAGTCCTCCTTCACTGCACTTAACTCAGCCCGCTCCCTGGATCTCAGTGTCTTGGCTTCTTTGAGGGACACTTTTAGGCAGGCCTCCTTTCTCCCCCTTGTCCCCTCACAGGACTCAGGCAGAAAAGCCAAGTCAAATTTCTAGGGCCTGGGGGTCCCTTGTTCTTCCTCCCATGCTGAGCTCTGGTCTAGGATGTGATGGAGATTTGGTTTGTGCAGTGACCAAACATTTGACCCTTGTCGTCATCACCACCACGTCCCGGCCCAGCAGCGCCCCGGCTGCCCTGAGCCTCCCAACACCTATCCGTGGGAAGGGGCCTCCCGCCCCCCATCTCCCTGGGTAGAAACACGCGCAACGTTCCTTTCCCCGCATGGTCTTAGGTAACATTCCCCAAGGAGCTTTCAGCTTTCTTTGTCCTAGACTGAGCTGGAAGATAAGAAGTTGAGTACTCATCCCAGAGCCCCCTCTGTGCCCTGCCGGAGGTGCGGAACAGATGACCGCCCCTCTTCTCCCGCCCCGCCCCCCATGTGATACAGACTGTGGATCGGAGCCTGCCTCCAGTCACCGTTAACCGACAGCCTCGTCCTGAATCTGCCCGCTGCGCCCCAGGCCCCTGCGATCTCATCGATCCCCCGAATCCTGTACCGTCCCCTCTTTTGAAGGAGGAGAGGGAGGGTCTGAGGAGTGACTTGGTCACAGACTTCAAAGTGGTGTGGCTCAGTTCATCTGACTCCAAAGCTCCCCCGTGCCATTTCCTCCCTGCCCACCCCTTCCTCTCTCTCTCCCTTGACTGTGCCCTTGCAATTCATAAATCCCGTCTCCTCGGCCTCAGGAATGGCTCCTGAGTCTGCCTCCTCCCCCACCGCTCCAGCCGTAGGACTGGGTCACCATGACGCCTCCCCTCGGTGACAGTCACAGGCCCTTGGAGCTTGTGTGGCTCCTATTCCAGCTACTGCTATTGCAAAAGGACTTTGAAAATGAAAACCTGCCAAACCTTCATTAAATCCTCATGGCCTTTAGTGATACACGGATTCTCCTTCATGGGATACACAAGGCCATTTGGAATCGACCACAACCAACGTCCCCAATCTCATCTCTCATCTCCCCTCCCCCCCATACACAATCCCATCCTTTAGCCACATGGGACCGCTCGACATTTGCAAAGTGTCCAATGCTTTGCCATTTTCCATGCTTCTCTTAACATCAGAATGCCCTTCTCCTCCTTTCTGATCCACCCTTCAAAGCCCAGAGTGACACCATTTCCTCCCCATGGCTTTTTCTACGACTCCAGGCAAACTGGAGACTTCTGTTCACTTGCACAGTTCTGTGCCTCCAGGGCTGGTAAGGGGATTTACCACTTTGTACTCCAAGGATCATTGTGTGAGACTGCCTGCCTAACTCTACAGGGAGCCCCTTGGAAGTTGGGTCCCTTGACCTATTATATCTGATATGCCCGTGACTAGCCCAGAGCCTGGCAAAAAGAAAGGACAGCACTTTCTGGTTCAGTGGATAAATGAACCAATGTGTTCCTATTCCCACTTGGGTCTTTAAAACGTTTTCTCTCCACACAGCTTTCCAATCTGGGCTCAAGGATAGTGATTTCATGTGAGCATATGTATTGCTGAGGTCCAAGAAGATAAGTAGGCAATATTTCATTTCTCTCCCAAACCATTCCCCCAATAACCTCTGTAATTACTCCTGTTAAGGCCCATTACCAGTGCAAATCAAGTTAGGACTGATTTCCACAGTGCTAACAATCTGTACCAGGACAAGTTTCGTTTTCTAAAATCTTCCA